>NW_004624736.1:6273244-6291460 GCF_000247695.1 Heterocephalus glaber
GGGACAGGGGGTGGGAGCAGAGGTAGGGATGGTGACCCAAAAGCCCTTTCCTGTGGGCTGGGAGCAGCAGGAGGGATGGTGGCCTGGAAGCCCCTTCCTCTGGGCCAGGAGCAGTGGGAGAGAAGGTGGCCCAAAAGCCCTTTGCTCTGGCCTGGGAGCAGCGGGAGGAATGGTGACTGGGAAGCCCCTTCCTCTGGACCAGGAGCAGTGGGACTGTGGCTCAGAAGCCCCTACCTCTGGGCCGGGAACAGCGGGACTCAGTACTTTGGTCTGGTGGTCTGGTGTCCTCTGTGTCTTTGTAGTGTGGAACCAGGTGGCTGCCTGTCTGCAGTGGCGTGATTTGGTGTCTTCCACTCAACTCAGGACCTCAGTAGGGCATGCACAGACCTTCCTGTGTGCAGCGGGCTGATTTGATGTATTCTGCATGACTGGGGACCTCGGTAGGGCATGGGCAGACCTGCCTGTGTGCAGTGGGCTGATTCAGCGTGTTCTGTGCAACTCAGGACCACGGTAGGGTGTGCACAGACCTGCCTGTCTGCAGTGGGCTGATCTATACAAACTGTTGATCAAAGAATTTAATGAGGATAAGAATAGAAAGAAACACATTCCATATTCATGAATCGGAAGACTTAATATTGTTAATATGGCATTATTCTTCAAATTGATGCATAAATTCATTGCAATCCCTATCAAAATTCCAACCAGGATATAAGCCAATCCAAAAATCATGTGGAAATTTGAGTAACACATAATAATCAAATAACCTTGAAAAAGAACAAAGTTATGACTCATACATCCCAACTTGAAAACTTACTATATATTTGCAAGAATCAAGACAATGCAATATGATCTAAGCATAGATAGATCAATGGAACAGCGGTATAAGTCTAGAAATTAAACCTTCACATTTATGGTAAATATATATTTGAAAATTTATCAAAACAATTCCATGAAGGATGAATGGACAACTGAATAGCCACATGCGGAGAAAGAACTTGGACCCCTTTCTCATACCATATATGTAAACTAACTCAAAGTGGACCACAGACTTAGCATAAGCGCTACAACTATAAAACTGGGAGAAGAAATTTCAGGAAAAGTACATCTTCTTAAACTTGTATTGGGCAATAGTTTCTTAGCTATGACACTAAAGAATAAGCAGTTAAAGAAAAAATTGATACATCAGACAGTCAAAATTAGAATCTTTTGTGTTGCAAATGACATTGCTAAGAATGTGAATAGACAACCCTCCAGATTGGGAGAAAATTGTTGCAAATTATGTATCTAATTAGAAGTTAGTGTCTAATAATAATTATTTATATATATTAGAATATATAAATAATTTTTATCACTCAATAAAATCAAATAAAAACAGTCCAATTTAAAAATGACAGAAGATCTGAGTAGACATTATTTCTCCAAAGAATATTTACAAATCACCAATAAGCATGTGAAAAAATCTTGTAGAGCAGGTGACAATGAGCTACCTCTTTAATATGTATGTTAGGACTTGGGTGGACTGACTATAATCAAGTGGCTATAATTAATAAGTATTGATGAGCTATGGAGTAATTGAAATACACATATAGGACTGATGAAAATTAGCTTGCTAGAATCTCAATTTGTAGAGATTTCTCTATTATCCAGTAGTCCAGTCCTAGGTATATATTCAAGAAAAATGAAAACACATCTAAGCAAAAACATGAATACTAGTATTAAGAAAAGTATTATTCATTATTCATAATGACCAAAAAGTGGAAACAGCCCAAATGTCTATCAACTCGTGTATGCGTAAATCAAGTTCGGTATGTCCATAAAAGAAATACTATTCAGATATAGAAAAGAATGAAGTGTTGATTCATGTTACATAATTGATGAACCTTGAAAACATTATGCTTAGCGAAAAATGTCAATCACAACAGATCACATTTGTGTGAATGTCCATAATGGGAAAATCTAGAGATAAGGTACATTGGTGTTTGTCTATGGCTGTGGGCAAGTGACTGCTAATGGATAGTTTATTCTTTTTTGATGGCTACATATACTAAAATATTGACTTATACACATGAAATGTGTAAATTTCTATGTCATGTTGATTCTATCTCAATGAAGATACTTAATATATGTCATATGATATTTAGTATAAATACTATATGCTACATATTAATATATATTATATGTCATATAGTAAAATTTATCCTTCTTTTCAAATAATTTTCTTTTTCTTCAAATGGCAGCAAAATAATTTGGTGATAAGGTTACCCAAATGTTGGACTTTTCCTCCATTTATATTTTTTGGGCGTGTGGGGGGAGCAGGTGAGAGGAGAGGCTAAGAAAAATCCTTACTAAGATAAAAAGAGGTGGGTTAAACAGTAACTTCACAAGTCCAGTCTTGCTTATGCTTGCCCTGGTTTTTCCACCTTTGGTTCACAGAGCCTTGTGGTAACCAAGTATGGTGCTCTTACTTAGTGACACACCCTTTCTTCCTGGGAATTTTTCAGAGGTTGCTTTGATAAGCAATGTACTGTGTCTCAGTGTATAATCACTTAGAAAATTTAAATAATTGATTATGTTAGGCAACTCACCCAGGGTCACCCATATCCCATAGGAATGGGCACAAAGGACCTAAGAGTTATCTGGACAGCATGGGAGAGAACCCTGGGGTATCTGAGTTTCCAGTTGTGTCTTGAATGGGAATTGATAGCTCTGCCTGACTGAAGTCTCCCTCACTTAGCTGTTGTATTGGGATGCTTCTTAATAGGCCCCTTTGCCTGTGGTCTCTCTTCCTAACATTCCTGCACACAGTTGCCAGGGATTGAGTGTCACTTCACTAGATTTACAAACACCCCTGGGTTTTTACTGGCTAAAGGACAAAGAAAAACTCATACTGTGTGTATTAGCCTGCTAGGACTGCTATACCACAGACTGGATGGCTTCAATATCAGAAACCTCTTTTCTTACAATTTTAAAGGCTAAATGTCCAAGATCAGAGGCCCACTAAGGCCAGATTCTAGTGAGGACCCTCTTCTAGGATGCAAACTTTTATCTACTTATGATGTCCTAACAAGGTAGAGAGAGAGAGAGAGAGAGAGGAAGAAGAAGAAGAAAAAGAAGAAGAAGGAGGAGGAGGAAGAGGAGGAGGAAGAGGAAGGGGGGAGTAGGAGGAGAACGGGAAGGAGAAGGAGGAGACAGACAGAAACAGAGAGAAAGCAAATGAGAATGAATGAGAATGAATATGAATGAGAATATATACCAGAGCTCCCTGCAATTCCTTTTATAAGGCACTAATTGTATTTATGAAGGCTACCTTTATGATCTTGTCACCATCAGAAAGGCTCACCAGCTAATACCACCACACTGAAGGCTAGGGATTCAACATAAATTTTGGGGAGCGCAAACGTTCAGTCTATTGCCACCTTCTCTATAGAGACTTCTCTGTCCCCAAGGTACTTAGCAAATATGTGATAAGAGCAAATTATTCCATATGAGCTCCATCTCTCTTAAATGCAATAAAAATAACAATGTAATATTATCTATCTTGGGTTGTTGTGAGGATCAAGCAGGTTAAAACATATGAAATCATAAAGGACATAGAGAAAGGTACTATTAATTAATGTTATTCTTTGCCATAGCTCCTACGAGACAGTGGACTCCTTGGCTTTTTTAAATGCCTGTGACACAGAACTCAGCTGCATAGTAAACATTAACTGACCCATCAGACCTGGAAAGATCTTTTGAGACCATTGCCCAACTCATTTGCTTCACAGATGAATTCAGAGGCTTGGCGAGAAGGAACTTGCCTAATGACCCACAGCTAACTGATGGTATATTCAGGGTTCTGACACCAGATGCATGCTCCCTTCTTTTTCTTGAGATGCCTTGTGTGCTCACAAACTCAGAAACTTATTTTTCTGTATTGGTCAAAATTGTGTTAGACTTGTTGGCATGGCTAAGTGAAGGTAAGACTGGGTTGCCCTCCTTTGAGTGAATATGGACGTGTTGAACTGGGTGATGTAGGATTTCTATAGGATGCTCCTGTGGGGAAGCTGCTTGGAAGCAGTAGGAATGCCCTGGCAGGGGCCAATTCATACCAGAAGGCCTTCCCTCTGTGGCCCATAAATTGCTGCAGAGAGTGTACCAGACTGGACTGATATGTGGTTTTGTGCCTCTAACAGTCATTCCACTGAGTTATAACCAAGTGAATATGAACATATGCATTTCACACACATGTTCTGAGACCCCTGGAATTTCTCCAAACTCATCAGAATCTGAGACAGACAAAAGTTCATGACCCATAGATAAGAATCTGGAGAGTTTTTGGAATTTGTAATACCCTCTGTATTTTGATCTCCCTCATCTTTTTCAACAGGGTGTTTTGTTGTTGCATTATTTGATATTGAACAGACAGCTCTGACACATTTACTAGGAGGAGGCTCCTACAGGGCAAAGCATTCTGGTTCCTGCTCTCTAACATGCTGTGTGGGCTCAGGCAAATTGTTTAACGTTCCTGATCATCAGTTTCCTTATCTGAATAATAGAGGTCTGTGGTTTCTAAGACCCTTTTCAGTGGTGACATTTTATGTGTCTGAATCTACCCCATCATGCATTTCAGAGTCCTCAGGAAGCGTCTGCCCAACCTTTTTAGTACACGTACATTCCTATGGTTTGCATTTGTGCCATCTCCACCTGTTTGATACAGAAGGGAGAGGAAGAAAATCAAGACTGGCATCTGTTCTGCCAACAAGAGATTAGAAGAAAGAAGCAGATGGAGACTTAAATCTTCTTAAATCTCTGCCAGTAACATTCTATGTGTCTTTAGCTTCCTTATAGTAAATATATAAAGTACTTCGCACAGGGACTTGTATTTATTACACTGAAGTATGTACTAAATCTATATAATGCAGCTAACACAGTGCTTGGGATATGACAGAAGCACTAACCACCCATTTCTCTGCTCTTGCTGTTTCTGCCCCTCACTAGGGATTCTGAGTGAATGGGTGGCTGCTGCTTGCCTACTCTGCTCTTGGAAGGATTTGGAGCTTCCTGTGCATCTGTCTGGAGCTCCCCTGAGGGCCAGTCCCCTTGGATCAGCCTCCTTTAGTTGAAGAGAACTGATCTGAAGTCAGACCTCAGGCAATTTCTCTGAAAATTCTGTGTTTTATAATCGGGAGAAGATCATTCCTGCCATTTCCAGTGGTCATTTCAAACTAGATATGATGGTGCTTTGGACATGAAATTTCCAGGAGAAGAGATTATCTAGAAATCCCAGATCAATTTGGAGCTTTTACTTCCCAAAATGTGGCTATTGGGGAGCAACTAGCAGTTTTCAAGTGTTTCTGGGTGACTTTCTTACTGCAGCAGTAATGGGCCACTCAAGTGAGAGTTGGATTTTTTGCTCTATGCTCTTTTGGTTTTCAAATTTCGGATATATTCTCTATCCTGCTCAATAATTTTCTGAAATTCTGCTCCCAAGAAGCTTTTTCTCTTTTTTGAAGCAGTTGTTACTCTGATCAAATACAATGCATTTTCTTGCTACCATTAGGATTCCTTGGACTCTGAGTAACTTAGGACTGCTTCCAGTGCTGTTTGGAGAAACTTTGCTCAGTGTCAGACTCATAAGCCCTAAAATACCTCAACCATCACCTTCCTATAAATAATCCAACCTTGTTTGCATAATCTTAAGTATCTGGTGAGGTTCATGCAAATACTTCTCTAGTGGGTAATAATCTATTCTACAAACTGTCCATTTACCTGAAGAATTCAAGGGGGTAAATACTGCATTGGCAGAGTATGGTAGCTGTTTTATTTTGGTTCTTACACTGTCCTGCTCAAGAATATGGATGTGGATGTTTCATCAAAGTGTTATTTTATCCTTGCTTTGTATAAGTTTTCCAGGCAGTTTCCCAAGGAAATATTCATTTTATTTTTATGTTTGCAATGTACAATAATTACATTCATTTTGGGGAATTGGTACATACACATGTTAGGTCTTAGTAGTTTATCCTCCCCTTTCTCCTGCCTACCCTCTAACCTCTTTCTTGGGTCCTTTCCCATCTCCACAAAGTCCCTCCCTGTTCCTAGCAGCTCTCCTTTATGTTACTCTTTATTTTTATGTTGGGTTTCTCATATAAGGGAAACCATGCAATATTTAGTTTTCTATGCCTGATTTATTTCACTTAACATTATGATCTCAAGATTCATCCATCTTCCTACAAATGACTCAAGTTTATCTTTCTTTATGGCAGAGTAGTACTTCATTGTATATATGTATACCACATTTTATTTATTCATCTATTAATGGGCATATAGGCTGCTTCTGTAATTTAGCTATGGTGAATTGTGCTGCTTCACTAATTTGGTAATTAATATGGTGAATATTTGAGAGAAGAATATTATAAAATATATTGGAATTTCTTCATTCAAAGGCAGCTGGAAAATGTGTATTTCTTATCAAAACATTTTATGGAAAAAATGTTTAAAATTCCAAATGGGTGTAAAAATTATGCTTTCCTTTCCTTCCCTCTCTTTCCTCATGTCCTCATTCCTATAGATTACTGAGACCAGAGATATTTTATTATATGCTAATATGTCTTTTCCTGTTTATTTATATTTGTATATAAAGAACATAGAATTCAATCCCTCCAGATGTTGACTTATTGGCTTTTAAAAAAGCACAGGTTTTGTAAATATTTCATAAATACATTGGAATTATTGTTTGTGTTTATTAAGTGCTATGCATAAAATTAATATAGTGCTATTTGACTATTTGATGAGAGTCAAATGTCACTAGTAAGTAGAGTTTACTGAAATCCAGTTTTCTCCTTTGGTGAGAAAATGACAGATCATCTTTTCCAAGGCAGAACCCGAGACCAAGAAGATGGCAAGCCTCCCTTTGCAGCTGTCCTTGCTCTGAACCAGGAATTCATGCTCACCTTACTTGGCCCAAAACAATGTGGCTCCTCAATAGGAATACTGAACACTGTTAAGACTTAACCCACATATTCATCAGCAGATGAGTGGATAAAGAAAATGTGGTATCTATATACAATGGAGCACTCCTCTGTCCTAAAGAAAGATGAACAAGTCATTTGTAGGAAAATGGAGTTACCAAATCAGAAACCTACCTGTGAGCTGTAGGAGTAGCAGAGGAGCAGCTAGCTGAATACCAGTGCATGCTGCAATAAGGTAGACAGGATTCCTCTCCTTTGTAATTTTAGTTGCACAATCATTAACTCCAATACTGTGTGAGTTAAAAATCACTTTTTCAGTTCAGCTAAAATAAGAAGCATTTTCTTTTGTGAATATTCTTTTGGTTCTATAGCTTTGTTATTTCCTCCCACCCCTTAACAAGTAGCACAATGCCCTGTAAAAATTAGGTACACAACTTTTTTTCTACATCACACCTCTTATTTCTCAGTACCAACTTTTTAACTTCCAAATGCAACATGTAGCTTTGGGCTCCAGCCTTCCTTTGACTCTCAGTGTTTTTCAGAATCTAGTCTAACTCCTAATTCCGTGAATTATGCTTCTGTGATTCAAAGAAGTGGCCTGTCTTTGCCAACTTGAATAGGCAGCTATCTTATTTCCCATACTTCTTTCACCAGAGCTTTTCGCTTCTGATTCTTGTTTAATTGAAGCACATTTTCTGCTACCTACATCTTAATGAACTTCCCTCAGCATTGTCTGGTGCTAAACATTCAGCTATACCTTGGCTCTGAGGGTGCCTGGTATCCAGCTCCAACTCCTCCTAGCATTGCCAAAATGCCCATCCTAACAATGAAGTCATATTCCTGACTCCAATGCAGATACTTGCTTAAATGTAAAGGGCATAATAAGTGTGTGTGAGAATATTTCAGTTTCCTCAAGTAGTAACAAATTAAACAGAGTCATTCCTTCTAAGAGAGATAATGATGTTATTTTTGCCTCATCTATGAAACCAGACAAAGGGAATGTGCATTAGTCACTGTCCCATCACTGGGACAAAATACCTGACACTCACCACTTACAAAGGAAGTGAGATTTAATAGGGCATGTGGCACATGCCTGTAATCCCAGCACTCTGTGAGACTGAGGGAGGAAAATTGCATATCTGAGACCAGCTTGGGCAACTTAGCAAGAACCTATAGTAAAAATGGTTGTGGATGTATTTCAGTATGAGGGGTCTGAGTTCAATCCCTAAGTACTGAAAAAAAAAAAACAATAAAGAAGGAGAGATTTATATTGGCTCACAGTTTCAGAGGGTTCAGTGTATGGTTGATTGACTCCAGAGGCAAAGGGTCTGTAGAGGAAAGCTGCCTAATCCATGGCAGGCACAAAGCAGAGAGAAGAAAGGGAGGAGCTGGGGACAATGAATATTGTCATGCTTCAGTGATCCACCTTTTCCAACCTGGCCCTACCTTCTAATATGGGAGCAGTATATTCATTGGTGAATTAACCCATGGATAAGCTCATAGCTGAATGTGCTGTTACAGTGTGGGACCTGGTTGGAGGTAGGTCACTAAAGATGTGACCTGACAGAGTATGTTCGTGTCTTCTTTATGTCTGCTTCCTGGCTACCATAATTGGACATCTTTCCTCCTCCAGGCCATTCTGCCATTCCATTTCTGCCTCTCAGCCAGCAGACCATGGACTAAAACCTCTGAAACTGTGAGCAAAATATAAACCACAACTCTTTAAATTTTGGGTATTGGATACATTGTCTCAGCAACAGGAGAGCTGACTAACACATAATAATTCTCTTCTGTATCTCTAAATTCTCTTTTGATTTAAAACTTGTATCCTAAGTTTTTTCCCCAGTATAATAAGTACTTTATAGTCAGTCTACAATCTATGGCAAAAAAGTGAGGAGCTAAAATAGGAGGCTGCAATCCCTAATACACAATTTAAGTATTTTGCCAACTGCATGGCTGGTGGCCACATCAGTGGCATCAAAAGCCAACAACTCCTAGAATGATTTGTTTCTTTAGGGATAGGGTAGTTTCTTCTCTGTGGACATAGACATCTTTGGTAAAGGCTGAGCATTCCCCCTGCCACAAATAAGAACACCCATTATTAATGAATGATAAAGGAGAGAGAGCCCTGCAGTCAAATGGACTATTTAAGATGCCATTAGGAGGTTAGCTCTTCTTGAAAGCCCATGAATTGTATATGAAGAGATTGTTTGTTCCTCGCTCTAGAACTAAGTGGTCAGGGAAACATGGATAAGATTTTGTCTGTTTCTTCAACTGTAAAACAGTGAGAAATACTCCCCCAATTAATCTAAAAGAGGTTTATATAATATAATATGGGGAGAACTATTTTGTAATCCCCCAGAATGACATTTGTTAAGTTTGACTCTTCAGGGGTGTGTAGGGGTTTTAAGATCATTGCTTAGTTCCACCATAGCAATGTTAAACTTTTCCTGAATCCTGACAAATAGTTGTATTTTAATATTTCTGTACATATGAAAGATCTGATTCTTCTTAGCTACTAACCCTACTATAAAATTCCCAACCAAAAATAGCAGAATGTCAGGGCCTTTGGCAAGAGTGATATATAGACTTTGCCCCTCAGCAGCCAAATGCTTAAAGACTCATTTATAGCCATGAAACACACCATGGTGTCTAACCTATCCTGAAATAGGACACACATTTCTCCCATTAAAATTGGTATCTTATACCTATTATTTGCTTATTTGGCCCTCATGAAACCAGGGGTACATTTTGCTTACTTACAAAAGCAAATAACAATAACACAACTTTTAGACTCACATGCTAGCACCCATTTTTGTCGTAGTTAAGTCTGTTTGCTATATTTCAATCCAAAAATATGTACAGTGCACTAAGTTCCTGCCTTGTGCTTGTCACTCTTCATGATGCTAGGACTAAGATGCCCTATTGTGAATGTGTTCCTAAGGAAGAGGCAGGAGTAATTATCCATGAGTGGCCTGAGATGTTGGCTGAATTTAGGAGCATAGTTACTCTTGTTCAGCTTAGCCAAGGGCTCCGTTTACTTTTTGTCACTGGGTAATTGTTTATGCCTTAGCGAGACCCAGAGAGATGAACATTAATTATTTCCTCTGGGATTTAGATCATGTCCTTCAGTATTGACCAAGGGTTCCCCATCTTTTTTAATACATGAACTCCTGTAGCAGTCCGGTGAAGCCAATGTGCCTTTCTTAGTACAATATTTTACATGCATAAAAGGCATAGAGTTACAAAGGAAAACAGTTATACTGAAATAAGCTTTTATGTTGGAAGAATCTAGGTTAAAAACCCCTATGAATGAAGAATCTTTCTTTTTTGATAAAGAACAATGGTCCACAAAAGAAGAAATTTAAAATATTTATACAGATCTTTATAGTGCTTTTCTTTTGAAGAGATGCCAGACTTTTAGTAACATTTGAACTGTGATAATATACAGACCCAAAAATCTTCCCAATCTAAAGACTGCTGCAATGGAGGGCCTTGATGGCTTTTCCCCTTTCTGCTGGCTTTTCCCGTGGAGTGAGCTATGGCTGTCCCAATTCTCTAGTAGCTGACCACTGTGTAGGGCTGCAACGCTTAAAATGGAGTTGCTATGTAGAGCAGGGGATGAGAAAAATGAGGAGTTGAGTATAAAACATAATCAAATCTAGGAAGGATGAAGGGCCTGGGGCAGAGACCAAATCAAAGGTGGATCAAAGGGGGAGCCCTCTAGACAAGGGTGAATGAAAGGGCAGTGGAATCCAAGATTGAGTGAAGGTCTTATTTCTGATTTTGCTGGCTATGCAATGGCAGAGCTCTGAAACAATTCAAAGTATCTCAGTCAATGGAGAATTATATAGATGTGTTAGGTAGTAGTAGGTAGCAGTGTAGTACAGAGAACAGATATGTTTTCCACATATTAACAACAAATTCCAATTTTGCAAATAAGCCGTGCTCATGAAGAAACAAACTTAAACAGTCCTATAAGTTTAGTTTTGGACTCGTCAGAATAATGGATATGTATAATACATTCCTGATTACTTAAGAAATTTGGCCAACAGATAAGTCATTCCCACCCACGTAATCAGAGTGGCCTTATTTGTGCCCTAGGGCCCAGAATTCCTTCATTGAACCAATCTGTCCTGACCAACAGAGCCACCTCGTGGTCACAGTAGGAAATGCTGTAACCCAGAGTGCTCATTCTGCAGCCTGGAGGATCTCCAGGGAGCTCCCTAAACACAAAACAGCTGGGCCCCAAGTCAGGCGTTTAGGAATTAGCAAGTCTAAGGTGAGACCAAATAATTTGCATTTTCAACGAGTTCTCGGTGAGGAAGTAAGGAAGGTCTGCTTTTCAGGGCGCCCCAATTTGAGAACCCCTGCTTTACAGTGATCTTCTCCTTCTAAGGTTGTACTGACTTCAACAACTTCACTGGCCAAAGATCAGTCCGCTTCACATGTTAGACAAATCTTTTCAAATAAAAAAGCACTTTATATATCTCCATTTTTGTACCATGTCTTCTCTAACTTTTTCCTAGGAAATCACACACAAATATATTTTTCTTTTCTTTTTCTTTAGTTTCTTTCCTTCTTTGGAGTTGTAATTAATATTTAAAAAGGAAAAAGAAGCTGGCAGAATCTGATAAGCATGACTAGTTAACACATATGATTAAGTAAATAACACCACAAGTTTTGAAATTTGCTAATTACCATTATATCTTAAAGCCTTAGAAAGTGTCCTGTTATTTATATTGTCACTAATATTCCAACTTGCTTCCAAGACTTCCTTTAATTAAAATGTGTTTTCATGAAAAATATGCAAAGTGGAAAAAGTTATTTTTGTTATTAACTATATTTTGTTGAAAGCATAGAACATAATACATACATTATTGGCTAAGGAGATTTAGAGGAGCCATAAACACAATTTATAATCTTATTTTTTGCAAAATGGATTTTGATTTCCAAATAAGAATAAACTTAGACAAGTAAATGGACCTTTGGGAATTACCCATCCACAAGTTGATAACCAACAATGTTCATACAAGGTTTGGACAGTTAACAAAAGGATTGGAGAGAAATCACAAAAGAGAGTTAATACACACACACACATAAGTGAAGTGGCAGGGAAGCAGGTATATGGTGCTTAAAATTTTTAGTCATAGCCAAATGGAGATTTGGGTTACCTCATAAACTTTGAAATGGCCAAAAAATATTTTTAAAGGTCTTTTAATTTCACCTCAGGTGCATTTAAAAAGTAAAACATGCAGCTGTTCTTCCTGGTAGTTTTCATCTTTTCGTAAAAACAAAAGCCCCAAAATTTCATGAGACACTGAAGCATGAGTGGGTTCTTTGGAGCCAGCGTGCAGTTGCCAGTCATTTCCCCAGTAATTATGTCCTGGAGACTGGAAAACAGAAAGTTGCAGCGCCCTGTTCATTACCAAGATGAAAGCTGTGCGGAGGATGCCCTCACGCCAGCTTTGTCAGTGTCTTGCCTGCCAGAGTGACTTTATGGGCCAAGTGAAAAAATACTGAGGACTAATTTATAAACAAGGGCTATCTTTGAAGTTAGCAGGCAAGGGGATTCAAATGTGTGTAACATGGGAAAGGCTTTATGTGTAGTTTTCTTTCTTTTTGGGGCACCAGAGGGGACACCCAAGACTTCTGACACAGCAGGGTCATAAATGTAGAAGATTTATTTAGTAGGACATTTGTGACCAACAGTCTCTTAGATTTCTGGACCTCTGGGAAATGAAGGAAGCCCTTTGATAAACTCAGGTGTTCGTGGTTCCTGTATGTTTTAAGGCTTCTTTCCGGAGGAATGATGGCGTCATGCTTCTGCTCTGCCTTCAACCCTGAGATCCAGCTTCTGCAGCTCAAGACAAGGTAAGGTATGGGTCCATGGAGAGGGAATGCTCCATCTCATAAGGGAATTGCTGATGCTTTTGCCCAAAGATACAAATTCTTGAAGGAAACAGAGGAGTTGATACTGTGTTACCGCCCATGTATCTACACTGTGGGTTTTGGAATGCAGCATTCCAAGGATGTTGGGTTGTTTCTGAGTGAGAGTGGAACTCTTTGGAGACGAGATTTTGTGACTGAGACTCAAAACTCTGTGAGTGAGACTGCGGTGCTGGGGCTGCCACAGAGTTTTCTCTGCGTGGGCTCCTGTGAGGTCCCTGGAGCCCTGCCTCCTAGGGCCAGCTGCTATGCTGAGCAGGACAGAGGATGCCAATCATGCTGTAACCAGCAGAAGCCAGCTGTACTTGTTAAGCTTAATTGTCCTCTTGACTAGATTGTGAGAAACACGGGAAGATGATTGGCTAGTGTGAGCCCTGTGTTCATCAGTAGATTAATCTGCTAATGGGTAGAGCAGAGTGGAATGTGCTATTAGGAGGTGGGGCCCAGTGAGAGATGTGCCTTTGGAGATCTGCCCCGTGTCCTTTCCCTGTGCTCTGCTTCCTGGCTGCCATGAAATGAGCAGTTTTGCCCCACCATGCTCTTCTGTTGTGATATTCCTGCCTTGGAGCCAGCCGATCATGGAGTGCAACCAAACCATGAACAAAAATAAACTTTTCCTCCTTTAAGTTGTATATGGCAGGTATTTGATCCCGGGGAAGAAAATCTGATCGATATTCCAGTACTATGCCTGCTTGCAATTCAAAACCAAACTCAACACCAAACTCAACAGTGGCAAAGATTGTTTTCACCTTATCAAAAGAACTCTTAGAATTTATTAGTCACTGCACAGGTGCACTTAATTCTCCCCAGTGCTCAATTTGAGTCGTCTTCAAATGAGTTTGTTTTTGATAACTGAGCAGTCTAAAATCCTGCACAAGCAAAGGATATCCTGAGGAGCATGACAAAGTCTCCTACTAAGCGCAAAGCATTTTTCTGTTTGGGTCCACGTTTGCCTTGAAGGCAGGATTTCTACCATGTCTTGGTGTTCTAGTCACTGAGAGCTTTCTCTACCGGCCAGCTCCAACCTTCTCACATTGATGGGAGGCTAGACAGTACAGGTCTCTTGTGAGAAAATCAGTGCATCTCTCTCTCTCCAGCAGGCAGCACATCTGTATTTATTATGGTGGAATAGTATCAGCATATGCAAAAAGCAGCTGCTGCCTTTGGGTCTCCAGTGCCCAAGAACAAAAATAAGTCTGACAAATGTAATATATTTTTCAGTGGGTGTCCCAGAAGTTTGAAAATAACTCCTTAAATTGCTTTTGTTTTCATTTTATAGCCCCAGGGGGGAAAATATCTATCAAATTTAGTATATGCATTTTACTTTGTGGCACTTTGAGATTCAACCATATCATTTAAAATGAAAACAGAGTAACCTTTAAATACATTTTTTTTTTGTTGCTTTTAGAAAACTTTCTTAACCAGAGACATGGTCTGAACCAGTGCCAAAGATTTCAAGCCAGTGAACCAGCAAAGGAGTCAGATAAATCAGAACGAGTGTAACAGATCTGATCTATTTCAGCTCAGATTAACCTCTTTACTATGTCTTCAATGGCCCCAAATCCTGGGTCACAGGAATAAAAATGTCTAACAGAGCAGAGCCTCAGGGAAAAAAATAATAAAAAAGAAGTGAATTACATAAAGAAAAGTGAGACGTGTGACCATTGGCTATATGTGGCCAGGCTATGGTGGGGTTGAGAGAGGGAGGGAAACATTCTTTACTGTACCAGTCTGAAAGCCAGATTTATTTCACTTGTACGTAATAATTCCAGATCTCAGTGACAATTTACATTAGTTGGTAACAGCTGCTTACAGGTCGGGTAACAATAGCGTGGAATAACCTCGTAATGAACAACTGTGGGTTTCACATTGGTGTTAATTGCATTTCATGCTCTTAGCCTCAAGCAGGGTGTGTGAAAAGTACAGAACCACATTCTGCTTTTCTGGTTTTTCCCCTCTAGGAGAGGGGGAATCTTCAGATGGAAGGTCCAGGATGGAAAGATGATCATGAGGCTTGGACCAAATAGGTCTTTCTGGGAAGAAGTCTGGATATTTTGGGGAATGTGGGACACCTACTGAGCTAAAAGGTGTTGTTGGTGACATGCAGAGGAGCTCATTCTTGGTAACTAGTCAGGACTAGGAGGATTTTAGACCAGCTGACCTCGGGAATTAATGTATAAGGGCTTCCTCTTCTTGGTCAGCCATTTGTTTCATAGATTCCTGCAACTTAAATCTGGTATTTCATTGAGGGTAATAGTCTAGTTCTCCATCCAGGCCTATAGGCTGTGGGTGAAGAAGGATGCTGGGCTAGTGTTTCTCACACTTTGGAGTGCATAGCAATTACCTAAGATATTGCCAAAGTTCAGATGCTGAAATCAGTTGGGGTGTGTGGGGGCAGTGGTTATATTTCTAACAAGCATAGTGGGTGTTCTAGGTCTTTGGCCCACAGTTACAGTACTAGGTTATAAATCCCAGGCATTTTAGCAATTCTGGGGCTTTACCACTGTGTGTACCATTGAATTCTCAGAGGCAAGAGATGAGCTACACCAAATAGCACCCAATGATGCTGAATGCATGTGTGGGATGGCAAGGGAGCCTGAGTTCTGCCTTAAATGCAGTGTTCATTAAGATTTCTCCAGAGCACTTATTGGGCTGTGGTGACTAACACTGTTGGTATTTTCATAGTAGCTATTTTAACGTACTTCAAAGACAACTATAATAAGGTTTGGGTAAATGGTAGTCTGTGACCTTTCTTCAGTACTGATATTCAGTAATATTACTCAGAGATAGAGAAGTATGTGTATTTCAAACCCTCTCCTGTTTAAGATGCCATTATCGTTTAAAGGTGCATTGAGAAGACAAATGGTATAAGTACAAGCTAAGAATGGGAATCTTCCATTGCAGCATGAGATGTAGAATATTCTTATTTTACACAATTCTTTACTTCTTCAGGAAAATCAAGAAGCTTCACGTGAATTGTTATAAGTTAATATACCATGTTAATGCATATTATTTAATATTTTGTTTTATTACTGTAGCCATATATATTTTCACTGTGAATGATATGAATTATTATGAACTACTCCTATAATAAATTTTTATGGTATTTTTTCTCTGCAAATTATGTTGCATTAGGGAAGCTTGAAAGGATATCAAAGTGTTGCTTACCATAAGCTAGGTGAACATTTATAACTTGGTAGGGAAAGTGGAACTAGATATGTGGATTTGAGAATTTTCCCATACTGTTCTGTGATAGTTGGAGTTTTGGGATGGAAAGGATGACTCAGTAGAATCTTGGAGAAAGTCTCTTTCAGTCTAAAACCTCCTTATGTATCCCAGGTGAGGTGCCATTTCTCTTATAAAATGTCTACCCTTAATCAGAACATTGAGCAAGACGGTTAAAGTTGAGAGGAATTTTAGAGAATTTTAGACTTTGGAACAATAGTAATTAAATATATTTGTTTCTTGGAAATATATGCACATTAAAAATGAATGATGACTATTTTTCATTTGATAAATAGGAGTTGACCATACATTATTCTGGGGAGATTAATCAAGCATGGTGCAAGGTCCTGAGGAATTTGCTATTGTATGAACACACTTATCACATGATATTTCAGTTTTTTGTTAACTTGTAAAAGTCATGTGGAAGAGAGAAAAGAGAGACTAATTAAACTTTGGCATCACAGGAAATACTTCTTACAGGAAGTGGCAGGTGAATGAACGAACAATATTTCTCTACAAAAGAAGCTAGTGAAAGCTGGCAGCAGTATGTGTAATATGTACAGAGATAATTGTAGTGGTGAATTAGATTACTCAGTAGTTCTTAGAATTTATTTTGCTCACTGATTTGCAGACTAAGTGACTTGGCAATTTTTATATTTAAGAGTGAAAGTCTTAGTTTTGTTAGTACTTTTTTAGAGAACATAAACCTGACTTGGAAATTCTTAGCTTCGCCCATAAGGGGACTCTTGGAAGTCTCCCTATTGTGTTTGTAGTATAATGAACATGGAGTAGATGATCTCATGGTTCCCATCTAGTTCTAGAATTCTGTCAATGGTGTTGGTAAAGCAATTTAAAAAATTCCTGGGGTGGAAGCCTAGGACTTCTGTATCCAGGCCTCACTATTAACTAGCTATAGCAACTGAGGATTTTCTCCTTTGTAAAATTAGGAAGTGGACTAGACCATTATTAAAGTTCTTCCTGGACCCATCATTTTTATTGCTTTCCTTAAGTATGCTCTATGTCTTTTGTAAGGAAACTAGTTTTCTTTCTTTCCTCTGTTGTCCAGTGTCCATGTCTGGTCTTGGGGACTGGCTTTCCCCGAGCAGGGGTGTGACCTGTGGCCCATCCTACTGAGTGGAGGGAGCTGAGGATAAAGGAAGCAGTCAGGGCCTGGGGGAAGGTGGCAACTATGAGGTTTCAGTATGACATTCTGAGTAGGAAACTTCAGGCACATCAGAGCTACTTGGTCAAATTCAGCATCTCACCACATCGTCAGCATTGTTAACAGTAGAAGAATAATTCCCAGTTTCCTCAGATTAACTCATAATTTTCTTCTCCCAGTATTTCACAGGGCATTATAATTTTTTTAAACTATGAAATATTTGAAAAATACTGAGAAAATGTAGAGAACAACATACAGACACAAGTGTACCTAACAACCAAATTTAATGCGTATAAACATACATTAAGTACTTGTTTCAGGTATTTTATCTTACAAGCAAATATAATATTAAAAATATTAAAAAGTCCTGGCACATCCCACCCCTACATTTTCTCACTCCCCAATGGTAATCATTGTTTTGAAGTGGTCAAATCTCATCTTAGTGCATATCTTTCATCTTACATGCTTTAAAATGTGTGTGTATAGTGTTATATGGTGTGTTTAAATTCTTACATAACTGGTAGTGTGCACTATGAATCTATGAATCCTTTTATAGCTGTTTTTCACCTGACACTCATTTTTAAAAATATCTGTCCATGTTGATAGATGGGATTCATTCAACATCAGTTTGGTATGGCATTCCACTAGAAGAGAATAAACCTTCTCTTTTATTTTTATTTTTCATTCTCTTATTTTTTCATGTTTATTAAAAAATATTTTGGAAAGGTGCATCCAAGCTCAATTTAATGACCTTTCTTCTGTACTTTGATGTACTCTAGATATGGGCCTTGTAACATTTATATACTGTTTTCTGATCATTAATTATCTTCTTTTTTTTTTGCTTAAATTCTTTTATTGGTACATTTTAGGTATACAATACATTTACATTTATCATTGGGTGCTTGTACCTGTACATGATGTATCTTGGTT
>NW_004624736.1:6297070-6319600 GCF_000247695.1 Heterocephalus glaber
TCCTGGTGGCAAGGTAGTGGAGCAAGCTGGAGCAAGGAAGTCCTGGTCAGCCTGCAACTGCTCGGCCCCACTTGGCCCCACCCGGCTCCGTTCAGCCTGTCAGCTGGTGGGGTTACCCGGGGGTCCTCCTCACCCTGTCCTGGTGGCCATTAATTATCTTCTTAACAGGACTAAAAATCCTTGAAGGCTGAGATAATTTCAATTCCTCTATGCAATAATTCATTCAAGAGCATTTAAAATTGCCAGTTAGATTCCAGAGAGTTTGCTGAGGGTTCCACAATAGAGAGAGAACCTGGAGAGGAGGTCTTCAACCAGAGATGTATGAGTATATAAAAGAGTCTTATTTTGTTTATAATTAAGCTAACATTGGAACCCCCCCCAACACATAAAAATCTGAGCTGTTGGCTTCTCTTGAAAGACTGAAGAAGTGTGACACCCCTTTGTAGACTTTGTTGAAAGTTGGGTGGGGCCATGCAGTGGCTGTGCCTGTGAATGGGACTTGTGCCCTCTGCCTGGCCCACGTTCCTCATTTATAGGTTTTCCCCAGGCCTCCCACATCTCCCAGCTTGTCATCCTACACTTGCAGGAAGATGGAGAAGCCATGCTGGCATGAAGATGACAAGGCAGAGCAGAAGGTCAGGAGATGGAGCTGTCCACTCAGGAAGTCCAGGAGTTCATAAGTACTGGCAGTCTCTAGCTATCATACAAGCAAATAGTGCTGTGTGGAGCCTCCCTTAACAGTTGTGTTTCTATCAGTTTCTCTGTATTTCAGCCAGGGTGGGCTTGTCAAAATAATTGATTCATTATGGAATGTTGGTATGTGCTATATACTAATATAGTTGTAACTTATAGTAGTAACTAGTGCTACTACATATTTTGACAATTTAAAATGGTCTCTGTTATCCTATGTAATATTTTCCCTCAAATTCTATCCCCTTGGATATTAAAAATATCAATTTTTCTTTCCTTTTACTTTGTAGATATTTGTATTATAGATCTTTGCTGATCCATTTTTTTCCCCCAGTAACAATTCTGTTTCATTTTGTTTTGTGTTTCTCATGCATGGTACAGTTTTGGTTTAGAGATATTTGTCTTTTAAAAATTACTTTATTTTATGAAAAAACAAAATTTCATTATCAAATAAGAGAATAATAAGTTACTATACTGTGTATCATTATTTTATGATAAAGAAAGATGACCATTTTGTATTTATTATCTCTTGTAATAAGAATATTTAAGCAAATGACAATTTATCTTTCATATCTTATGCATTTTGATTTTGGTACTTTCTCATTTTTCTGCATATTTTTGTTGGTTTGTTTTGATATGATTAAATTCTTATAGAAGCTGGCTTAATTTTTTTGTGGTGATCAACATCCACAGTATTCTGATTCTCAGTGTATTAGAGATTGATTTCACATAAGTGAAATACAGAATTAAATGTGCATTTCTTTATCAAAGGTAAGGACAACGTAAGTGCTTGCTTTATGCCCTTATCCTTCTTAGATGCTTTATATCTAAAATGGCCCCGAAGGTCTCATGTATTTGGAAGGTAATTGGATTATGAGGGTGCTAAAGCTGATATGATGTTTAGGAGGTGAGGCCTGATCGGGTCAGTGGGGGTGTGACCTGGAAGGTTCTTCCTTTCTCTCTCTGCCTCCTGACCACTATGATGTGTGCAACTGTCCTCCACCCAGGCCATCATGCTTTTTCTGTATTTGAGCCTGCAAACAATAGATTGAAAGTTCTAAAATGGTGCACCAAAGTAATCCTCTCCTTCTTTAAATTTCAGGTGTTAGGTATTATGTCCATCAAGGAGAAAGTGACTAGGACACCTTCCTACTCAGATCTTGTGTCTGTCAGTAACAAGAAGTTAAATATCTTGCTTTTTACTATTATATAATCATTTTATTCTTATAATGTTCTATTAAAAAAATTATTCATCATCTGATCATACATTTCATTGGTTTTCTTGCATACTCTAAGCCCTTTGACTACAATTTCTCCCTTCTTTTAGTCTCCTGTTAAATAGGGAAGCCAATGGGAGAAGTTTGGAATGTTGTTCATTTGAAGCACTTATGTAGGCACCCAGTTCTCTGGTTTCTATACATCTTGCAACTTACAGTAAGTCCAATAAGGATCCATGGGTGGAGTGAATGTAGTTTTCTAACTCATCTTAATATTCCCTTAATGAGTTACTAGGAAGAAGAGTTAGCAAACAGGAAGGTTGGATGAAGAGGGTAAGAGAAAATCTTAGAAAATAGTGTTTTTATATCACTTCTACAAGTCTGATGAGCTAGAATACTTGCACACAAGAAGGTATAAAGACTCAGAAGTTTCTCAATTTGTTCATCTGTCATTTTTCAAAGATCTGTGATCTTGGGGTAGTTCTTATTTGATGACTTAGAGATAGGATGACTTCACCCTTCAAGTTATTGACACTATAGGGTTATGAAGACCTAACTATGAGCTTTGCCTCTTCTTTGCCAGCTGTTCAATTTAGGGGTACAACATTTCCTAAGTCCTTGATTCTTAATTTTTATGTTTTTTTTTTTTTTTTTTTTTGGTACTGGGGATCAAACTTGGGACCTTGCGCTTGCAAGGCAGGCGCTGGAACCACTGAGCTAAATCCCCGGCTTGATTCTTAATTTTTCAAATTGGAATAATTATACTTTCTTCATAGGATTAAGTGAAGTAACAAACAAGCACTAGGGCTATGTCTGAAATGAATTAAGTCGTCAATTTAAAAAATGTTACTGCCAGGGATTTAGCTCAGTGGTTCCACCGCCTGCCTTGCAAGTGCCAGGTCCCAAGTTCGATCCCTGGTACAAAAAAAAAAAAAAAGTTACATAGAAATTTGTGGATTTGCTGCCAAAAAATCTCTAAATTTATCAAATCAGGAACTCTTAAATGTACTTTAAATAGTGCATCACAGGTTATAAAATATTGAATCTGAGTTCATGTGGTTGGTATGGAAAAGGGAGAACACTGATAAACTGGGGTTTTTAAAAGTTTATTAACCAAGATATTTTCAATATTGCATTCTCAACTGTTCTTTAATTTGATACATCTGAAATTCTCAAATCTGCTGCCTTATCTATGTGTCTTCCTGATTTATGATGACCTCTTTTGCAATTTGCACCCTGTCCTTGTTCTCTGTCTCCCACTCACCAGCTGGTTCTTTGATAGTGTTTCCTTTTACCCTCATGATCCAGCTCACACTGACCTTTACTTCGGAGGATTGCTTTTGCCTTCTGCATCACCATTTATCAAGGTCTCCTTTGTAGCTCACTATTTGGGAGTGCTTTCTCTTTTTAATGTTTCATAGATATGCATCCTGAGCTTTCTTATCCATTATTCCTGGACATGGTTCTCTTTACATGTTATCAGTGGCCACCTATGTAGACTCCTTCTTCTGTAGCCCCAACCAAAGTCTTGACCCAAAATCAGACACTGTGCCCTGGTATCGGTTGCAGAGGAAAACTCTAAACACCTTGCTTATGTCTTAACTGCATTTAGAGTTGTGCCAATTTCTGTCACTTGCAAAAATATGGTGAGATGGAACACTTGCATAGAGCAAATTACATGAAGCCGATTTGCTGCCTACATATAGGCAGCAAGGGACAGCAGAAGCTTAGGATTCGTGGCTAGCTTATCCCCCAAATCCCAAGGAAGTGGCCCAGAGTGGATGGAGTCTTGTCTGCATGTGCCGCATCTGCACCACAGCTTAGGGATTCTGGAAAGCATGCTCCACACTTTAACATGAAGCACTGGGCTGAAACACTAGGAGACATCCACTTCCAGGAAGAACTGGATCAGAGTCAGGGCTATCCTGGCCACTTCTTCTTGATTTAAGGATGTTGCATTCTCAGCACATTCTGAGAACTGTAAGTGGGAAAGGAGGGGAAATTGGTTCCGTTCAAATCTACCTGGAGAACTGTCCTGTGCTCCTCACATCTCCAGGTGAGTGCAGATATGTCCCCTCTATACACCTTGCTGCCTCTGAGAGAGTGTCCCATGTCCCATCCAGGAATGCTTGTCAGAGACCTGAAGACCATCCTAGACATCTTGTGCTCCCTGTCAAGGCTATAAAGTCTTTGAACTCTGACTTGAGGTAACACCAACTCCATCATGTTTTTCATCCAGATCATGACTAGCTTTCCTATGTCCCTTCTTATTTATGTCTGGATTAATGTCACAGCCCATTATCTTTTCAGTTCATTCCTATCTGATATGTTTTAGCCTTACTTCTAGAAGGATTGTTTTAAAATGTAAGTATTTGTGTTACTTTCTCTACCTTTGAAATCTTACAATGTCTTCTTATATCCTTTAGGGTAAACCCCCAAATCCTAAGCATGGTAAGTATACCCCTTGTCCACCTGACCTCTGCTTCTCTCTCTGGATTCACCTGTCATCAATTTCTTGTGTCCTCTTGGGCTCTTCCTATGCCACAATCTATGCATTCCCCAAATATGCCATACCTTTCTTATACCTTACCCTTAAGTACAGCATTTTCTTTGGCTGGAATACTCTCCCTTTTCTTCATATCAATTTCATTCCATTTTATTCTTTAAGGCCATGCTCAAGTCTCACCTCCTCTAGAAAGTTCCCTATAAGCCCTTGTGGAAGAATTTATTTAGGCAGAAAATGGGATTATGAACAGAAGTGTCTTTGTTATTTAGGGATCCATACCATTGAAAATCAGCGTGTTGCTTCCGTCCTATTTCTCAGTCAGAACCTTAAAAACCACATGTTACTAATGCCTTAGCTACAAGATGGCTGTCCAACAAGATGGGCTGTCACATAAAGGAGAAATAAACTTCCTTGTGTTAAGCACGTTAGTTTTCAGGATTAAATTGTTGCCACAGCAAAACTAGGCTATTCTAAATGGTACTACCTCCTTCTAAACTGAATGGAGAAAACTTCTCTTTTAGCTCCTCAGCATGTCTTCACTAGATCAATGATTTATTTATCTATTTTCTTATCTAGACTATGAGTTTCCTAAGTAAAGATGACTTTTTTCTATGTGGCTTTCACTCCAATGCTAGTGCATACTGGAAATTCAAGAAATACTAGCTGAACTGAAGTGCATCTCACCTAACTCAAACCATAGACAGGGCTGCCAGTATGCTATCATATTTCATAGGGAATTCAACAGTGTAAAATGATTCTGCCAAAGGTCACTCAGTCTACTACACAGCAAATATGCTTCCACGCAACTCTTATGAATTGTGATACTGCCAAACATGGATCTAGGGTTAGTTAAGACTCTTCTTTTTCTCTCATCATTACCAGTCAGGATCCTATAGAAAATACATGGCATTTTTTTTTGTCTGGGAATCATCAAGAAGTTTTTTAGTGAAAGAATGGTTTAGAAAGATGTGGATGGGTTACAGAACCAACAAGGAGTATTGTGGGACTCAAATACTAACAGGAAGTGGGTGAGCATAGTGATCTTGGAGCCTAGTTGAGAGCTACAGCAAAGGCCAGCATCGCAAACACAACTGACAGTCTTAGGAGGGCACAGAGACCAGCGTAACTGCAACAAATCCAGGAGTGTTCGTGATAAATATATTACTTATGGTGCTAGTGAGATCTCCCGCTTCCACATTGGCCAACCCCAAATGATGCCAAGGGCAACAGAGCCCAGACAATGCTATCTTTAGAGCTTAGCCTCTTGGAAAGGGGGAGGCAGCCCTAAGGGAAGTGGAGGACAAAAAATGACCAGCATACTCTCCCAATTGGCATTGGATACTTGGTATCTGAGACTTGCTAAAACTTTCTCTCCAAGTGGGTTTCTAGTGAGCAGTATGAAGTAAGGTGAATGCTTACTTCAGTTTAGCATGGGCCTCTAACTGATCCTTCAAGGCCGGTCTGATCCATCAGATCCTCCATGAAGCTTTCTTTGAACACTCAGGATAGGATAAATACTCTCCCTGTGTTCACTTGGCTTCCATGGACTACCCCTTTCACAACACTTCTCAGGATATGTGGAATTATGTATTGCTTCATGTCTTTCTAGATTCCAGACTCCTTTGAGGATAGGAACTCTATCTTGTGCATCTTTGTGTCAGGCACTTGGGATTGGCTACCTTTACTTACAGATTTTTACACAAAGATGTACATTTTAAACTAATTTTTAAGGCCTCAAACTGAAAATTCTTTCTTGAATGGCACCAAGCATGCACATTACCCAGGAAAAACTGAAAAGCAATGGTTTAAGAACATAGTTTCCTCCGTGTTACATGGTGGATATCACTGCATTTATGGCCCATTGAGATAAAAAGAAAACTTCTCTAGTTACTTTTATATAGAGTCTGCCAAAAAAAAATGTATACATACTTCAGGAAAAGAAAAATAGTATGATTTCCTTCAACAGATGGTGTTACCCTCATAGGGGGGACCCTAGAGGATACCCTATATCACAGAAATCCCACTACACTGCTGCCCCTTGAGAAGAAATTGAAAATGTGTATGTGGCAATCTCAATGACCAAGGTTACCCAAGCAGCAGTTCCTGGTACTAGTAAATGTCTAGAAGCTAATGACCACCACTTTGAGCACCTCTTGTAGTTGTACAGCCCAACAGTAACTTGGATTAATTTCATGATGGCTCAATAAATTTAGTATTAAAATACTTATAGAAGTTTTTCTTTTCCTGAAGTGCATGTATACATTTTTGGCAGACTCTGTATTATATTGACCGGGCATCTCAGCCAGAGTGTTAAAAAACAGTGGCAGAGGCATGCTGTGGGCATTACAGCTTGTTGCCAGTCATCCCTGTATGGATGGTACACTAAGGCTAGAGAGAGAAACCAGGTATTTGTTTCAGGTTTGCTTACTTACACAGTGTCTTACTATTTAAAGACAGTGTGATATAGAGCAAAGCCCCCAGACTTTAGGGTAGAACTGATATGAAGTTAAATCTTAGGGTACCACTTGATGAGCTTGGGCTAGTTTCTTAATCTTGGTGTGAGCCTGATGTCCCTATTCAGGGGGCTGTGGTGAGGATGAAAATGAGCAAATTTTGTAAAGTACAAGGTTCAGTGTATGTAATTTCTAAGCATTTGATATGATTTTGTTCTTTTTTGCTTGACAGTAGGGTTCCAATGTTTAAGAACTGGAGATGAGAGGCAGTATTCCATCCTACACATGCTATAGCGGAAACTTAGTTGTCTATATAGATAAACATATAACATGAGAAGGAAAGAATAACATCTTTGGGATTTGATTCAAATAAGTATCTGAATTTTTTTGAACTATAAATGGATCATGTCTAAATCTCCATTGATTTGATGTATAAAAGCAAGCAGAATCTTCAAATTTAGCCTCATGACAGGGAAGAGTACCTTCCTTCTCACCCAAACTTGCTATGCTTTTTATTTCTTTATTACTGCCCATGACTCATTTTATCAAGTCTCTTGCCTTGAAACTCTGAGCTCACTACAGCCATGTGACACACCAAATAAGGCTCATGTGGAAGGGAGGTACAAGACTTTCCAAGTAAAATGAGGCATGTGCAACAACACTGCCTCTATCCTCTGCTGTCAGTTCTCACTGAGTTCAGAACACAGTCCCATAGTAGACAATGCCATCTTGTGGTTCTTGTGAAAATCATTCCTTGGAAGATTCAAGAAGCTCACTATTTTAAGTCTCATCACTAGTGTTCCTTCCTTTCATATTTTTACAGATTAAATTATCATCCCCTAAAATTTCACCTAACAAAAATGAAAGCCAGATTATTGACAAAGTAGCAGGTCACTGTGGGAAGGCAAAATCACACTACTCTGTCTTTAAAGGATATTTGGACATTTATGCCTTTGACAGAAAGAGAAAGGCAGGCTGGTTCTATGGCTCGATTTCTTGGGAAGCCGTCACACATTATGTTTTTGTAATACTATAGCATGGAATACTGATCCCGTTAGCATGCTGTCATGCTACATGTCAGCAGTTAAGTTCTGAATCCTGTGCAGAAAGCCCTTATCCACACTTTCCACAAATGTTTCCTCTGGGTTAAAATCTGCACGTAAAGGTTTCAGCAGCAGCAGCTATTTGGGCCAGTTTTGGAATTACGCGAGTGCTGTGAGTTCAGTTAGATTTCCTTAGAGCATAAAAATAGGAGGTTTGGGTTTGTTACCTTTGAAACCTCAGGGACATCAAACCTAGAGCTCATTTTGGATGCTGCAGAGATTAATCCACATTCCCCTTTCAGCTGAAATAATGACCTGATGTCCCGAATCATTTCTACAGTAATATTCTTTCTCTTTGGTTTATAAGTGACTAGAAACAGCATTTTGAAAATCCTGGAAGAGAATATAGAACACTCTTATACTAAACATACCAATTGGTTTTTTTTCTTATAACTCAATTCCAATAAAATCTCCTAAAAGATATTCAGTCAACTAATAAATACTTTGTGGGTCTACTAGGTCCTAGATACTCCATGATAGGTTGAATACCCAGGAAAAAGTAAGATATAGTTCCTATTCTCAAGGATTTTATAGTGTAATAGGAGTAACAGACAGATGAACAAGCAATTATAAATGTATATGCTTTGTAATGGAGAAATTGGGATTATATGAGCAAATGAAACAGCCTGGCAATCCAGTCCTAGGAATCATGGGAAACTTCCAGGTTAAAGTGACAAAATAAAAGATAAGAAAGACTATACCAAGTGAAAAAGATGAAAAATAATATTTTATCAAGAGGTGGGCATGTACAAGCATCTAATACAGAAGGGATCTTTATATGCTGACTAAGAAGAACCTGAGTAAGGTTTCCAGTTGTGGTGAACCTTTGGCATATGTGCCCCAACAGGCTGTTTGTTATCATTGAAAGTTCTAAAAGATTTACTATCACTGGTTTAGACAAATAATAAGAAATATCTGAGTTTGGACAAAGAATAACTGATAGAAATGGAGTGATCAGGCATTCAAATCCGTATCAGTAGGTGAGCCTGTTATCTTATGGACAGAGGATATGAAAGGGCTAATCAAGCCAAAATAACTGACTGCCTTGGTATCTCTGGGACTATTCCAGTTCTGACCCAGAAAGTCTTGTGTTCCCAGAAACCCCTCAGTCCCAGAAAAGAAGGGTGCTTTTTCATCATGATAGAGGTAGAGCTTTAGAAATATGGCTGCACTGTGGAGACTACAGAAGAAACAGCATGACAAGAAGGTCAGTTAGGAGGCTACTAAAGTAATAAAAGGGAAGATGAAGGTGGCTTGAGCCAGGGTGGTGATGGTGGGGGATGGAGTAAAGTGAACAGATTCAACAGTGATGGTTAAGATGGCAACGAGACGGAGGTTAGAGTGAACATGTATTATGTGGGAGGGGCGGGAATGGTGAGGAGGAACAAAGCATTTAAGATAATTCTTAGATTACTTGTTTCATCACCTGAGTGGGTAGAAGTACTATGCACCAAGAAGGGAAACTGAAAGAGGAATGATTTGGGGAATATTGATGAGTCCGAGAGGCCTGTGGAAGTTTCAGTAGACACGTCCTGGAGATAGTTGAATAATTTAGGTGAAAGTTTAGGGGTAATGCTGTGGTTTGCATGTGGTTTGTCCCTGAAGGGTTCATGTGTTGGAGGCTTGGTTCCCGAACGTGGCGACCTTAAGAGGCAGTGGGACCTTTATGATAGAGGGTGGAAGGTCACTAGGGACCTTGAAAAAGATTAACTAGTTCTCACAGATCCAGTTACTTCCCATGAGAGGAGTGGTTATTAAAGGAGAACACTGGCCCCTCTTTGCTCTCTTTGACCTCCTGTTTAGTCATATGATCTCTCTTCTACATGATCCCACCATGGTGCTATTCACCAAGATGTGATATAACCAGGGGGCCCCTCAGCAGAACCAGACTCAATCTGTTTAGACTTCCAGTCTACAAAATCTGAGTTAAATAAACCCTTTTTCTTTATAATTTACCTATATTTTATTACAATGATTAAAAAATGGATGAACTGACTGACATAGGTGAGCATATAGATTTGGCTTCTCCATATGAATGGTAACAGAGGAATGGGCGAGGCCACCAAGGGAATATGTGAAAAGAGAAAACACAGCTTCCATCTATAATTGGGATTCAGGCCGTGGAAGAGTGGTGTGTACAGGAAACTTACAAGCCAAAGAAAATCAGAAGTATACAGTGGTGAAAACTAAGGAAAGGGAAGTTAAGCTTTCCAGAAAGTGAAAGTATTCAACATTATCAAATGATGTAGAAATATATAGTAAAATAAGGATTGAGTGCACATTAAATCCCAATGCATAGAACTTATTGGTAATCATGTAATAGTTTCAAGGGACAGCAAAGATAAAATAGAGTTTGCAGTAAATTAGTGATAGGAACTGTCAGTGGAAGATAACAGTAGAGATGGGATAGTTCTTTCACAATGCTTGAGTGAGATAAAATTGAGAGAAGAATGTGGTAGCTGAAAGATGACCAGATATCAGGGAAGATCTTTTGCAAGATAAGTGTTTCAATTCTTAAATAAGGGAGTCTCCATGCTGTATTTGTGATAATATTAGCAGTGTTGTGAGTCCTGGACCTCAGTTGAGGGCTCAGGCAGTACTGACAGTAGACTAGCATATTTTATTTGAGAATTTCTTGTGTCTGTTTCTAAAAAGACTTGAACCAATGGCAACACTTAAAGTCACCACTTTAAACTTACACAATAACCTCAATAGCCATCCCATTGACCTCTTTTGCTAATATTTCTACCTTCAAAACTATTTTATACATAGCCTATGACTCTTTAAAAATGTAAGACAATCACTAATAAGCTACACCAAAATACACTCAAAATAGTATTATACACAACAAAATACTATTAAGAGTTTTAAATATACATCTTAGTTCTTATTTTTTCCCCATTCCCCTGCCCTCCCTTCAACCCCTCCACCCTTCCCTATTTACAAAGACTTTGTTTCCATTTTTTCCTTTTCTCATATTTATTCTTTTCCCTTCTTTCCTTTCCCATACCACTCCCACTTCTCCTTCCCCTTTAGACCTTTTCTTCCTATTTTACATTATCTATTACACATTTTGATCCTTATTAAATAAGAACCAAGATATATTATGTAAAGGTACAAATTCCCAATAATGAATGTCAGCATATTGTATACCTAGAGTGTACCAATAAAATTAATGAAAAAAAAAAGAGTTCTAAAAATTGTTTAATCACCTACAGGAAGACATGAAAGAGAAATGTAAGAATAAGAAACAGAGGAAATAAATGAAAAAAAACTAACAAAATGGGAGACATATGCTCTAATGTATGAATAATTACCTGAAATGTAAATGATATAAACACATTAATTCAAAGATAGAGACTGGTAAAGTAGATAAACTCTTTTTAGATTTAACAACAAAAGCATGATAAATGTTGATATATTTGATCCTACTAAAATTAAGAACTTTTGTTCTACAAAAGACTGAATGAAGAAGATAAAAAGGTTAAGAGTATAAAAAATATTTGCAAACCACAGATCTGGCAAATAATTTGTATCTAAAATATATGAAGAACTCTCAAAACTCAAATAAAAGTCCAAGTAGAAAATGGGCACAATACATGAACAGACATTGATTAAACATGACTTACAGAAAGCCTTTAACTACAAAATATGTTTGATAGCATTAGCTATTAAGGAAATAAAACCACAGTGACTATTTATTACTATAGCCTATGAACATGACCAAAACTTAAAGTGGTGGCAATGCCAGATGCTGGGGGCGATTTGGAGAAAATAAAGCATTCATACATTGCTGGCAGGAATCTAAAGTGGTATGTATAACCATGCTACAAAACAATTTAGCAGTTCCTTGTAAAAGTAAGAGTGCCATTCCTATATGACCCAGATATTGAAGTCTTGCATATTTATTCCAGGGAAGTGAGAACTTATGTTCATGCAAAGACCTGTACATAAATATTTACAGCAGTTTTACTTGTAATATCCAAAGACTGGAAGCAACTCAGCTGCCCTTCAGTGGCTGAATGGTTAAACTTCAGGGTGGCCACATGATACTATACTACTTAGCAATACAAAAGAAAGAACTGGTACACACTATGATTTGAGTGACTCTCCGGGAAATTATACTGAATGAAATGGACAACATCTAATATTATGTACCCCACAATTCCATTTATAAAACATTTTTGTAATGAAAACTTACATTAATGAACAGATTAATGATTGCAAAGGAAAGAAGCAAGAGAGAAATGAGAGTGATTGCAAAAGGACATTTGTGAAGGGTCGCTGTGGTGGTGGAACTTCTTGTCAGTAGATACACCAGCTTATATACATGATAAACTTGCATTAAACTCAAGCCAGACTGGGATAAAATATTTGCAAAGGACTTCCTGGTAAGGGACCATTACCTAAAATATACAAGGAATTCATGAAACCTAACAATAAGAGAATGATCAGCCCAATTAAAAGATGCGCAAAAGACCTACTGGACACCTTGCTGAAGAAGATACACAGGTGACATATGAAAAGATGCTCACTGTCATATGTCATCAGGGAGTTGAAAATTAGAACAACAATGCGATAGCGCCCCCCAAGGCTATTAGAATGGCCGAAACCTTAGACATAACAACACCAAATGCTAGTGCCCAACTGGTGGTGGGAATGCAAAATGTTATAGTCACTTAAGAGACAGTTTAGAAGAGTTTTTCCAAAGCTAAACACACTTTGAAGTAAGATTCAGCAGTTGTGAGAGCTGGCCCAATTGTCTGCATACCACCTCGAGGGCCAGGTGTGGAGTTGGTAAGCACAGTTAGGAAGATACTGTATCTAGCCTCTGTTTTGGATGATTTTAAGAAAGTTTGTATATGGCAGATGGGAATGCTTACATACTTATTGAAAATCCTTTTATGTTATTCGAAAATTATTTGGTAAATAATTGATAGAGAGGGTTTTGGAAGGGAGGTAACGCTGTTGATAAGTTATAAGCCTGTTGATGGTGCAGAAAGGTGTGATTAGTGACTAATAGAATGCCTTTGTTTTGTACATGATGTAAATCTTTGTTTTATTTCTTTTATCCAAAATATTTAGGCATCTGAAATTTTCAACCAAAATTTCAATTATATACTGTGATTTTTATCACAGAGGTACTTTGGGGCCCAACAGCTAGAATTTCTAAGTCAGTACAGTATGTGCATTCACATAATAAAGCTGTTAACGATGAGCAAAGTATTATATATTAACTAGATTTTTCTACATCTGTATAGTATATGTATTTTGTGGTGTTGAGATTATAGAAAGTTTAGAGTGTGAAACATGTTTAATGTGTGTTTTTAAGCAAATTTATGGCAATTAAAATATTTAGAGACAAGGGTATCACGTTTCATTTTGTAAAAAATCTATTTAACCCTACTGTATCATTAAGAGGGTTTGTATAATGCCAAACCATAGCTGAGGAAACTAATTTTAATAAATATCAAATAGATTTTCTGTAAAAAAAAAATTCAACAGTTGTGCTCTTTGGTGTTTACCCAAAGGAGATAAAGTTTATATCCACACAGAAACTTACCAATGGGTATTTATAGCAGCTTTATTCATGTCTTCCACAAACCAGCAGCAACTAGATTGTCCTTCAGGAGGTGCATGAATAAGCACACCATGGTACATCTAGACCATGTATTATTCAGCACTAAAAGATGAGCTATCAAGTCATGAAAAGACATGCAAGATTCTTATGTGCATATTACTAAGTACAAGAAGTGAGTTTGAAAATGTACATTTGATATGGGTCAACGATGTGTCATTGTGGAAAAAACAATTGTAGACCAAAAAGACTGGGTGGTTGCTAGGAGCTGAGGGAAAGGAGGAGTGAACTGGTGGAGCACAGATGATTTTTAGAGCAGTTAAACTATTTTGCATGCTCTCCTAATGATGGACACATATCATAATGCATTTTTAAAAATCCATGGAACATGCATCAAGAAATAACACCAGTGTGAACTATAGACTTTAGGTGATAAAAATGTGCCAGTGTAGGTGGATTGGTACAACAGATGTATTACTATGACATAGAATGCTGATACCGGGTAGCCTGCCTGTTAGAGGCAGGAGGCATAAGCAAATTTTATTTTCTGTTCAAGTTTTCTTTGAAAATGACACAATAAACTTTATGAAATTTTTATAGAATAATGCAAATAAAACTGGGGAAATCTGAATAAGTTTGATGAATTATATCAATGTCAATACCCTGGTGTGTGGTATTGTATTGTGGTTTTGCAAAACGTTATCATCAGGGAACTCTGCATATGGAGTAATAGGCTCTATCTCTTTTATTTCTTAGAACTGCGTAGGAATCTACAATTACCTCAAAATAAGGGTTTAATTAAAAGTGTTAACTAGATCATCTTCATTCTATCTAAAAGCATGCGACTTCTCATCTTCCTTAGAATAAAATCAGAACTTGTTTCTAGGTTGTATATATCCTTGCATGGTCGGTACTTTGCACGTGCTAAACTGCTTCTGAGTTTTTACATATGTTCTTTGTGGTGGTCAGGTCAGGTGTATGGATATCTGTTTTGTCTATAAGTTCAAATGTCACTATTTCAGACATTGTATTCCCGATCATTCCATTTAAAGTGATTTGCCTACTGTATCACATTACCTTTGTTACCTTATTTATTCTCCTCACAACTGAAAACTGTCTACATTTTTATTTGCCTTTTCTCCTTATGTACCTACCTCTGCAGAATCCATGTTCCATGAGTACAGGGATATTTTTTTTTCTTCCTATGCAGAATACCAGGGTCAGAATCTGATTCCTAGTAAGTGCTCAGTATCTACTACACGAGGGGGTTTTAAAATGCATGAACATTTCAAACAAAATACCGGGGAGAAATTAGGGGAAGGAAAAGAATTATAATTTTGTGCCTTGGCAATAAAACTCCTTATTCCACTTTCACTGAAAAATAATAGAAAGGATAGACTGCTTAGTGGGAATTAAAATTGATTTCCTAGTTTTTCTGAGCATATGTAGAAGTGAATCTACAAAGCAATTAACCACAGGTGCCCCACTTCCTGTGACAGTTTCCCCATGTCCTGTGCTCTGGGGCTGAAAATGAGCCCAATATGTTTTCAGGGCAGGTGAGTCCCTGTTTCCCAAGATCAAGACCCAAGGTCAGAAAGATTTACAGAGCACATGCTTTTGGTACAGGGTGGGAGGATGTTTATTCTGGTTCATTATTAGAACCGTTATTTGCCTGCTGCTAGTCAGCAGTCCTGTTTTGAGGGGATGCCTCTGTACTTAAGATGCAAGGCTCCAAGAGGGTCCTTCTAGGGACAAAAGAGGGATGGAGGCCATGTACATTTGTTCCTTCTGAGTACATATGCATGTGGATGCCAAACAATCAGCTAAACTGTTTCAGAGTTAAAACGGGGACAAAGGTTAGGTGTTAAGAAAAGGGTGGTTGTTTCTGATACACATGCCATCCTATCTGAGGTATCTACATGGCTCATTTAATCTCATGATGAAACAATTTATGAAATAGACACATGTGCAGATTCTTTATTCTCTTTAACAGGGCAATTATTTTACAAAGCATTGTCCTAATTTCTCAATAATTAAAAAATTTAAGCCTCCGCATTCCTTGGGCTGTACCTAGAGAAAACAGCAGGAATGGCCAGCTGTGGGTCAGCTGCTTGTTGCTGCTAACCATCAATTAGTCTGTTGATTAGATTCATTGATTCTTTAGCCTTTAACATTTCCCAAATTGCCAGGCCTTTTGACAATCCAGCCCTTCCCAATACACCCACATATTTCCTTCCAATTTCAAGAAGTTGTGTGGATCCTCACAGTTATTCAAATCTAATGCTAATGGAAGTCAAGAGTCTTCCTGGAAACACTCTGATAAGGTAGTGGGAGTCTAAACAAATGGATCCTGAAACCAGAAGTAATACCCTATCTGATGTCTCAGTTAAGTCCTAAGAGAGGAAACAATTTTCTTCCAGCTGCAGTGAAATTTGCAAAGCCTACTTTCTCCTGGAAAAGAAGTGCTGAGAAACACACTAAACCACTGAGCTTGACAAGTCTGACTCTTAGAACTGGATTTACTAGATTTGTCTGCAATACAGACAACAGCAAGAAGGGATAAACGAATAGGCCTCATCAAACTCTCTGCCTTGTCATCAGTTTCATGTTGTATTATTTCTTTCTGAGTTCAATAGCCATCTCCTGTAAGCAATCTTCTCTCATTATCATAAATCCACTTACAAACATAGCCATTTTGTTTGAACCCTGATTGACACGCAGCAATACCACATTATACAGGTATACTGTCTTCAATTCCTTAATGACAGAGGGGGCTTTTTGGCCTAATCCTCCCATTGTACATTATGCTCTGAGGGAAGGCTTATGTTAAAATAAAATTTTTACAGTTTATACAATCTGGTGTGCAAGAGAACCTTGTATGGACTGATACAGAAGCAATGGTGCTTGCCCATGGCTGCCCAGAAAATCATCTGGGAAATTTTTAGAAAATGCCAGTGCTAAAGCTCTGTCACCTGAGGTGGGATCTAGCTGGGCAAGGGATCAAGTGGAGGAATTATTGTTTTTAAAGTTCTCCAGGCACTTCCTGTTTGTAAGAAGGGTTGAAACTACTTAGCTAGGGCTGATTTGAAGGCATATTTCAATCCTTACTAATTGCAATATCCTGACCAAATTTCCATATATTAAGTAATAAGACTTAATAATACACTTCCTTGGATTGTTATTCTCTGCAGTTCAGCAGGCTTTAGTCAGTGTGTGGACTTCTAGCACAGTATAATATCTGGTCCAAGGTAGACTTTAAATGTTACTCCTTTCCCCTCTTTCCCTTCCATCTATTGCTATGCTTTATCCTAGTTTCTACCCTTATAAGTTTGGTCTTTGGTATTTAATAGCCTAATCTCTTTAGGGAGCTTATGATTGTCAATTTGACTGGATTAAGAGCCACCTAGCAGATTAGTAAAGCACACTTCTGAGTGTCTCTGGGTGGGCCATGGAAATGTGACCTTGGAGCCTATATTTGGTCTCTGGTCCTTTCAGGCACTTTTCCTTTGGTCTGCTTCCTGGCCACCATGAACTGAGTAACTTTGCATCAGGATATCCTGGGAAGAAGGCATAATCTAAGACTTTACTCCAGACCCACTAAATCAGAATCTGCATGTAAATAACATGCCCAAGTGAGCTGATATCTTAAAAACTTGAGAAGGACTCTTGTTGTATGATAAAATGATGATTGGCAATGAAAAGTACCCAGCCAGCTAGATTACAGAGGTTTGGGTATCATTTTCTCACTGCTACTGTAGCCATCCTCAGCCTGGAGTGCCAGATCAGTCAGTTAGTAGGACCACAGTTCTGCATTGTCAGACCCAGCCGCAAGTGGGGGGTGGCTCTACACTGGTCCCATTAGTGTGAACGCACAGAATCCTTCTTACAGTCATAAGCTGTTCCTTGAACGTCATCACCTTTCATCCATACCCTGGGTTTCCAGATCTGATCCTCACCTCCTCGCCTTCAGATTCTTTGACTTAGCCCTTTTAAGGATCCATGTCCTTTCTCATTTTTCTTCTACCCAGGCTGGAGAACAGTTCTGCCCAGGGGATGAGGGCTGGACTGGCCACTGAGAAAGGAAATCAGACTAATGAGTTCTACTTAAGTGGACCATTGAGAACTACTTTGACCCTTTCAAAGCCATCATACCTTCAGTCCGACTTTTCAGTGATTCAAGGCTTTTTGGAGCAATATTTCATAGTGGAGGGCTGGGAAAAGGAAGTCGTAAACATAAGGAATGAGTACTCCTAATTTAGTAAAGAAAACACTACAAGTGGCTAATACCACTCCCAAGTTTTCTCTTGTTAAGCTGCCATTTTGTATTAGCCTTTCAGGTTCTGGCTTTTCTCCCTGTGTACTTTTTCATTATGACCAAATTGGTTAACTGAAAGACATTCTGCTATGCAGGCCACAATTACCTTGGCAGTAAAACTCAATAAAAGCTGTATCTGACACGACATGGATAGATCATTCACTCCGCAGTAGCTAAAGAGAATCTTTTAAGCTGCCCTCACTTGTTTTTCTGCAAATGTGGTATTTTTTATTTATTTTAGTGCATATTGCTTGGCATCTTCAATTATGTATTTTTTTTATCCCAAGTCATTTCATAAGGGAACTGACTTCCCTGATAATTAAATTCTCCCCACAATGGCAATTTCACCACTTATTTTCATTTTACTATAAAGTGTGTTTGGATTATTAAGCTAGTGTCAGCTCTCACCACCCACATACCGCCAGTACACTCAGAAAAAGGTGTCACCAATCTAACATGTGCCCAAGTGACCCAATTATACATTCAAAGACACATACTCTGTTTATGTGTGGAAGATAGCTCAATTAAATGTTTTTGATTTATTTTAGAGGCCACTGAATTAATCTGGAAACTCTGAATACAAAGGTATAGATTTTAATGGATTCTATTCTATTAATATATAATTTTACATTGGATTAAAATACACTCATGGATATCATATTAGATTGTACATAATATTTTATGTTCCTCAAAGCCCATTTAAGAAGGTTTTAACCAGAACAATTAATGATCTATGAGATTGGCAAATTCAGGAAAAGGTGGTCTGTACTGTCTTACATTTGTAAGTTCAGCTGATGTAGAAGTTGGCTTGACCCGTTCTCTTTGATAAATTAACTACTTTTCTGATTATGCCTTTTCTTCATTGCACAAATACTCACATATCGTCAATTGGACTATTCCTTCTCTGCCCAGCCCCTAATACAGTAGTTTTCAAACTGTTAGTTGTAATCCTTCAGTGAGTCATAAAAACTAGTGAGTGTCATACAGTATTTAAAAATGGATCATAGTGCCTCACAGACAGAAAGGATAAGTATTACTTTGTGAAGTTTTTATTTTAGCAATATGTGTGTAATTATACAGTAATGAAAATTCTCTTGCTTTTTGTGAGTTGTAGTGAAAAAAAATGTTTGAAATACATGAATGGACCTAATATGAATTGCTTCCTTAAATGATTTTATGATCGAAAGATCCAAGCTCCCTGCCTCTGAAGAAGACAGAGTTTTAAGGCTGCTATTAAGCTAACTGCCATCTCTAGGACAAAGGACTGCATCTGGATCCCACAGCCAAGAGTACTGGAATAATCTAATTATCAAAGTGTATGGTTCACACAGTGCGAATGCAAGGTGGGCAGCTTCAGAATTGCTGGGAAGTTGATAGTGGTGCAGCTTCTCAGGTCCCACCTCGGCACTACTGACTGAAACTCTGGGGTGGGATCTGTGCCTATTAACTGAGATCGTCAACTTGAATGGATGAAGAGATGGCGAGAGGTGACTGAGTTGTGAGGTTTAAACTGTCCATGAGCTCCTAGCTGAATGGCTATTTGGGGTTGCAGCGAGCCGGAGGAAGTGGGCCATGGGAGTGTGCCCTTGAGAACTCCACTGCTGCCTGGTCCTCCTTATCTGGCACTCTTCCCATGTGACTGAATCCTTGGCCACCAGTGAAGTGAGCAGCTTTGTCCGCCATAGCCTTCTGCCATAGTCTTCCTGTCTTGGAGCCAGCAGCTCATGGACTAAAGTCTATGAAATTGAGCCAAATAAACTTTCCTTCTTTAAGTTGCAGGGTCAGGCATTTTGTCCCAGAGGTATGACCGATATGGGGCAGCCGTCCTGTGTTTAATAACCCTCCATGCAATCCTGATGCATGCTGATATTTCAGAACCACTGGCTTACCATTTTGCCGCATTGATTAAGTTTTTTCCTGAGTATATGATTCTGTTTGATGGCATTGTGAATGGAATTGTTTTCATTTTTTGTTTCAATTGTTCATTTTTAAGTATAGTAGATGTAACTAAATGTTATGTGTCTATTTTGTATTCTGCAACTTTGTTTTATCTATTAGTTCTAACAGATTGTGTATGTGTGTGTGTATTTATATGTGTGTATGATCTTGGAGTTTTCCATGTACATAATTAGACCATCTCTACAAAGGTATTGTTACTTTTTGGTTTTCAGTTTGGATGTCTTTTATTTCTGTTTATTGCCCAGTTACTCTGGCTAGGACTTTCTAGAAACAGTAAAAGTGAAATCTTTGAGTCAGGTGTGGTGGTGCAAATTTGTAATACCAGCACTTTGGAGGCTGAGGCAGGAAGATAGTCAAAAGTTCAAGTCCAACCTGAACTACATAGTGAGAGCCTGTGGCTGAAAAAAGAAAAAGAAAACGAAAAACAAACAAAAGTTAAATCCTTGTCTTATTTTAGATCTTAGGAAAAAACAGTTTTTCACTGCTGAGTATACTGTTTTTTTTGTGATATTCTCATATATATGACCTTTGTTATATTGAGCTGGTTTCCTTATATTCCTACCAGCAGGTCTTCTGTTTAGACATTTGATACACTTTAAATTAATGTTGTATAGGGTGAGAGATACAGATGTAGTTTCAATCTTTTAGATACCGATATCTGTTTTCTAAGCACCGTTTGTTAAAAAGGTTTTCTTATTTCCAAAATATATTTTTGGCCCCTTTGAGAAGAAGCAGATGGATGTACTTGTATGGGTCTGTGTCAGTGTCCTGTATTCTATTCACTAGTTTATTTTTATGTCGGCATTGTGCAGTTTTTATTACTGTGACTTTGTATATATTTTGAAAAAGGTAGTATAATACCTCCAGCATTGCTCAGAAGATGCTCAGAAAAATGCTCAGTATTGCTTCAGTCATTCTGGGCCAATAGTTCTTCTATATAAATTGTAGGATTGTTTCTTCAGGTTCTGTGAAGAATGCCATTGATATTTAATGAGTATTGTACTGAACCTGGAGATTGCTAACAGTAATGTGACCATTTTAACAATATTTATACTGCTGATCCATGAACATGGGAGGTCTTCCCATCTTCTAGTGCCTTCTTCAGTTTCTTTCTTCAGTGTGCTGTTATTTTCATTTAGCACCGTTTCACCTCCTGGGTTACACTTGGTCCTAGTCTTTTTGTTTTGAAGCTAGTAAAAATGGAATTTCTTTCCTGCTTTCTCAGTAGATTCATTGTAAGTTTGTAGAAAAACTATTGATTTTTGTATGTTGATTTTGTGTCCTGTTGCTTTGCTAAATTTGTTTATCAGATCCAAAAGTCTTTTGGTGGAGTTTTTACGGTTGTCTAAGCTAAGAATCATATCATCTGCAAATAGGACTAATTTCACTTCTTTTTCTGTTTATTATTTTTTCTCTTGTCTAGTTGCTCTGGCGAATATTTCCAATATATATTGAACAGGACTGTGAGACTAGATGTCTTGATTTTAGGGGAAATCCTTTTAGTATTTCCCTTTTCAGTATGATGTTGGCTGAAGGTTTGTCATATGTACCTTTTATTATACTGAGATAATATCCCTCTGTACCTAGTTTCTTCAAGGCTTTTAATACTGAATTAATGTTGAGTTTTAGCAAAAAGTCTTTTGGTACATCTATTGAGATGATTATGTGATTTTGGTCCTAGATTCTTTTTATGTGGTATATTACATTTATTGATTTACATTATTGATATACATACTTACATATATGCACACCTGGGATGAAATCAAATTGATCATTGTGTATGATCTCTTTTTTTTTTTTTTAATTCTTTTATTGGTACATTTTAGGTATACAATACATTTACATTTATCATTGGGTGCTTATACCTATACATGATGAATCTTGGTCCTTACGTTTTTCCCCATTACCTGTGTGCCCTTCACCCCCTCCACCCTTCCCTATTTACATAGATTTTGTTTCCATTTTTATTCTTTTCTCATAATTTTTCCTTTCCCTTCAGCTCCCACCACCCCTACGCCTTTGGACCTTTTAATATTTCAAATTATCAATTATTCATTTTAATCATTTTAATCCATATTTACACTTTCAGTTTCTCACACTAGAGAAACTATTTCATATTTACACATGTGGATCCTATTTATTTCACTTAAAAGTATCACCTCAGTGTGCATCCATTTAGCTATAAATGACTAGTTTCTCATTCTTTATGCCTCAGTAGTACTCCATTTTATAAAAAAAACTACATCTTTATCCAGTTTCCAGTTGATGGGCACTTGGGCTTTTGCCAAGCTTTAGCTATTACAAACTGTGCCACTATAAACATGGGTGCACATATATCACGGTGGTATGATTCTTTCAATTCTTTGGGGAAAATACCCAGCAGGAGAATATCTGGGTCAAATGGTACCTCTAGCCCTAGTTCTTTGAGGAATCTCCATACTGATTTCCACAGTGGTTGCACCAGTCTGCACTCCCACCAACAATAGAGAAGGGTTCCTTTCTCCCCACACCCCCACCAGCATTTTTTATTGGTTGATTTCTTGATAGCACCCATTCAATCAAGTGTGAGGTGGAATCTCAGTGTTGTTTTCACCTGCATCTCTTGAATGACCAGTGATGTTGAACATTTTTTTCACATATTTATTTGCTGCTTTTACTTCTTTGTCTGAGAAATGTCTGTTCATTTCAGATGCCCATTTTTGAATTGGG
>NW_004624736.1:6322750-6353880 GCF_000247695.1 Heterocephalus glaber
AGGTTGTTTAATTGGGCTCACTCTCTTTTCCTAATATGAGTATTCACTGCCATGAATTTCCCTCATAAGACTGCTTTCTTTGTGTCCCATAGATTCCAATATGTTGTATTGTCATTGTCATTTAATTGAAGGAACTGTCTGATTTCTTATTTAATTTCCTCTGTGACCCTTTGGTTATTCAGAAGTGTGTTGTTCAATTTCCATGTGTTTATGAAATTTTTGCTATTGATTTCCAATTTCCTTGCACTATGGTCTGATAATATACAGGGGATGATTTCAGTTCCTTTGCACTTACCTAAATATGTTCTATAAGCGAGTTTGTGGTCCATTTTGGAGAAAGACCCATGTGCAGCTGAAAAGAATGTGTATTCTGATTTTCTGGGGTGGAAGTCTCTGTAAACATCTGTTAAGTTCATTTGTTCAAGAGTTTGGTTGAGTTCTGGTATTTCGTTGCTTGTTTTTTGTCTAGTTGATCTATCTATTTGTGATAATGGGGTATTGAGGTCCCCCACTGCTATTGTATTAGTGCTTATATGATTTTTCAAGTATTTGTTTTATATATTTGGGTGTACTAGTGTTTGGTGCATAGATATTTATGATTGTCATCTCTCTTCCTGTTGGATTGTTCCCTTTACAAGGATGTAGTGTCCTTCTTTGTCTGTCTTAATCAGTGTGGGTTTGAAATCTACTTGATCTGCAAAGAGGATAGCTACTCCTGCTTTTTTTTGGGTTCCTGTCACATGGAGTATTGTTTTCCTCACTTTAACTTTCAGTCTATGAGTTTCTTTTTGAATTAGGTGTGTTTCTTGTATGCAGCATATTGTTGGATCTTGCTTCTTCATCCATTCTGGCAGTCTATTTGTTTTTATTGGTGAGTTGAGACCATTAACATTAATGGTTATAACTGGTACGTATTGAGTTATCATTGTCATGAGTTTTTTTTGTTGTTGGATTCTCCCCCTTTGCTTTTAATTTCTTGTCATGCCTGCTGGATTCATTCTCCTGGGCTTCCTTGGATTGTGACCCTCATTGTCTTTTCCTAGAATTTTGTCTAAAATTTTTTGGAGTGCTGGTTTGGTATTCACTAAGTTCCTAAGGTGCTCTTTGTCATGAAAGTATCTTATTTCACCATCTATTTTGAAAGGTAGTTCTGCAGGGTACATCAATCTGGGCTGGAGGTTGCTTTCCTTTAGGGCTTGAAATACATCACTCCAAGCTCTTCTTGCCTTGAGGGTTTGTGTTGAGAAGTCTGCTGTGATTCTGATGGGCTTTCCCCTATATGTGATTTATTTCTTTTCTCCAACTGCTTGTAGAACTTTGTTCCTCTGTTGGGTTTCTGGAATCCTAACAATTATATGCCTATGTGTAGATTTTTTTGATCAAGGCTATTTGGAGTACTCTATGCCTCACATGTTGATGAATTCTGTTTGTAAGCATTTTATTAGGGATTTTTGCATTTATGTTCATCAGTTCTGTTACTCTATGGTTAGGTTTTTTTTTCCTTTTTTTGAGTCTGTATCCAGTTTTGGTTTCAGGGTGATATTGGCTTCATAGGATGAATTCCTTTCTTTTTTTTGGAACTGGGGATCAAACTTGTGACCTTGCGCTTGTGAGGCAGGTGGCGGCACCACTGAGCTAAATCCCTGGCCCCATGTTCCTGCCCTTTCTAATTCATGGAATAGTTTGAGGAACATGTCTATTCTTCTTTAAAGGTATGATAAAATTCAGCAGTAAATCAATCTGGCTATGAGCTTTACTTTGATGGGAGACATTTTATTACTGCTTCAATCTCATTAGTTGTTATTAATACATTTAGTTCTTTTAAAATACAACCTCTTGATAGATTATGTGTGTCTAGGAAGTATCCATTGCTTCTAGATTTTCCAGTTTATTAGAATATAAGTTTAAAAAATAGTTCTAATGATCTCTGTATTTCAGAGGTGTCTATTACAATAATTCATTTTCATTGCTGATTTTATTAAAAAATTTTATTATTTTATTAATAAAATTAGACCTTGTCTCTTTCTTTTGGCTAGTTTGGCTAAAAACATATCAATCTTATTTATCTTTTCAAAGTACCAACTCTTTTTTCATTGGTCTTTTATACTGTTCTTTTATTGTTTCATAAATTTCAATTATGATCTCTATTATTTATTTCTCACTATTAATTTTGAATTTGATTTGTTCTTGTTTTTGTAAGATCTTGAGATGCATCACTAGCATATTTCAGATCTTCCAGTTTTTTTTAGTGTAGGCATTCATATCTATAACTTCTCAGAACTGCTTTCATTGTATCCCACAGACTCAGGTACATTGTGTTTCCATTTTCATTTGATTCTGGTGTTTTAAAATAAATTTCCCCCTTGATTTCTTCAATAACCCACTGATCATTTAAAAGTGTATTATTCAATCTACAAGTGCTTATATAGTTTGTGTGGTTTTTCTAGTTTTATTCCATTATAATCTGATAAAATTCCATTGTAATCTGATATATACAATTATTTTAAATTTTTGGTATTTGTTAGGATTTGTTTTATGACCTAAAGTCTGATTTATTTTAGAGAAAATTTCATGTGCTTCTGAAAAGAATGTACATTCTGTAGTTGTTAAATGAAATATTCTGTTGAGTCCATTTGACCTTTAGTGTAGTTTAACGCTGATGTTTCTCTGTTGATTTTTCATTGTCCTCATAACCCATCTGTTTGTGAGAGTGGGGTATTTAAGTCACCCACTGTAACTGTATTGGAGACCAGATGTCCTTTTATGTTGATTAGTGTTTGTTTTATGAAGTTGGGTGCATGGATATTTAGTGAATATTTATGTTCATTATATATTCTTGGTGAATTTTCCCCTTCACCAATATTTAATGACCTTTTTGTCTCTTCTGACTAATTTGGACTTTTCTGAATATAAGCAGAGTAGCCACTCCTATTTGCTTTCAGATTCCATCTGCATAAATTATCATTTCCCATCCTTTCACACTCAATCTTTGTATTTCTTTGCAGGTAAAGTGTGTATCTCTTATAGGAAATATATATTTGTGTCTTATTTTTTAATCCAGTCCAGCAGCTTGTGTCTTTTAATTGGAGAACTAAACCACCTAGGGTTATTATTGAAAGGTATAAACTAATTCCTGTCATTTTGTTATTTTTCTGATGTTTGAGTCTTTCCTAATATTCATGTACTTGTCTATTTTTTCTCTCATGTATGTAGTGTTCCTTTAAGTTCCTGCTGTGATGCCAGTTTAGTGATCATGTGTTTCTTTAGTTTCTGCTTATCTTGGAATTTCTTTTTGTCTCCTTTGATTCTGAAGGATAGCTTTGCTAATATAGTAACCAGTGTTGTCAATTAACTTTCAGAGCTTGAAATGCACTATACCATGCCCTCTTGGACCTTACAGTTTTTGCTGAGAAATCTGCTGTTATTCAGATGTGGTTGCTCTTCTGCATGATTTAATGTTTTTTCTTTTATAGCTTTTAATATTCTTTCTTTGCTCCATACTGTTAGCATTTTCATTATATGATGTAGTCATATTATTTCTGGTCATGTCTATTTAGTTATCTAACTGCCTCCTGGACTTGGATGTCCATATCTTTCTGAAGATTTGAGAAATTTTTTGCTATTACTTCATAGATTTGATTTTCTATGAGTCTTCTTGTATTCCATTGTTCTTTTAATCATTTCCCTGAAATGTTGCATGTTTTGTTTTCCATAATTTTTTCTTTATTGCTGTATGAATGTAATAATTGATCTGCCTTAACTTCAAGCCCTGAAATTCTTTCTTCTCCTTGACCTAGCCTATTGGTGGGGTTTTCCACTAAAATTTTTATTTGGCATATTAAGCTTTTATTTCCTATATTTCTGCTCAGTTTTCTTTCAGTGTCACCATTTCTTTATTAAAATACTTTCTTGTATCCTGCATTGCCTTCTTTATTTCATTGAATTGTTTATTTGTATCCTCTGTTAGCTCACTTATTATTTCATAATCATTCTTTTGAAGTCTTTCTGTGGTAGTTTGTCCACTTTGATAATATTGGGATCGGTTATTATGGAAGTATTAACTTTTCGAGGATTCACGTTGCCTTACTTTTTCATATTTCTTAAGTTTCTACATTGAGATTTGTCCATCTGTTGGGATGGGATTCTGTTATTCTTTTATACAGAGACCTTCTTAGTAGGCATATATCTCTTAGCTACGTACCTTGGGGAATCAGTCTGTTGTGTGCTGTTGAGTTTAATTCAAAGTGAATTCTGCCATGTATTTTGCATCTTTGTAATTAGTGAGAACTGACACTGCATAGTATGTCAGAGCTTAAATGGCTCGCTTTCTCTGTAAATCTTGCAAGAGTAGAGTCCCTCTGGTAATTGAGTTGGGTGTGTTTTAAACAACAGAGTACATGGGATGTACCCTCTATGGGTAATTCTCTAATTTTATCAGCATGGTGCAGTGTGAAAGTTTATGTGTGTGACCAATGTTGGGGTACTTTATCGGTGTGGTGTTTACAACAGTTGTGTTGTTTCTCTCTGCTATTTACAATGGGGTTGAATGTCCAAAAACAATACTTTAATCTCCCTCTAGCTATGCCTACTTGGGGCAAGTTCATTGTCTGGATGTTTTATTACTGCTGTATTATTTAGGTTTAAGTATCCACTAAGATTTGAGTGGAATTCAGTCATGGCTGAGTAAGGTGCAGTTTCTCTCTACTGAATTGCAGGTATGGCTCAGTTGCACAGCACCCATTTAGACTTCTTGAAGTTCTAAGCTCAATCCCCAACACTACTTCTCAGAAAGAACACAGCAAGCAACAGTAGCAATCTTTACATATAGACAAAGCTGATCTAGCAAAAGAGCAAAAAACAAAATAAAATAAGATCCAAAACAAGCCAAAAAATGCTCATAACACCCCTAATCATAAGAGAAAATGGCACAAATAGTACAGAAGGCACCAAAAAAGTTAAAGGTTAATAAAACAAAATACAACAAATACAAAAAAGGAATAGCAAATGTGGTATAAAAACTGGGAAAGAGAAAAGATAAATAGAAAGATGCAAAAAATGAGAAAAATGGGAAAAATATGAATAAAGGAGAAGGATAAAATATATTAAAGGAAAAGATAGAAAAGATAAAACAGTAAAGTAAATTACTGTCATATCTTGATGCTTAACTGCTTTGAAACTCCTCGAATTTGGTACTTGATGCATTTGATGCAAATATTTTGTCCAGTTACTGATCATTTGTTTGGTATTCTACATGCAAGCCAGAAGTTGTCAGTGTTAATTACCTCATGATTCTCTATCCTTTCCAGCTGAAACAATTTGTTTGCTACTCATAATTTTTGGTACTTGTCTCGACTCCTAGAACCAATTAATAACTAGCACCAAGGTACCACATAAATGTAAGGAAATGAAACAAGTAAATAGAAAAAAGATCAGTGATTGAAAATAGTATATACAGAAGAAAAGAGATGAAAAAAAAGAGAACAGAATTAAAACAAAAAAACAGAAACTAAAACTAAAGACTAGATGGAAATTCTTTCTGGCTAAGTAATTTGATTTGGAGAAGCAGAATCTGCCAGGTATAGAGTGAATCATAAGAAGGAAATCTATTTGTTTCCTCTCAGTTTGTGTCAGACTAGTTAGGACGTTTTGCTGGCTGTAGCCCATCTTTGGCACATTGTTTCTCCCTGGGAAAAATGAGAGTTGGCTGTGCCTGGAATATAGTTCAGGGCGGGGCTTTTATTTGTGTACCTAGAAGCCATGACAATCAACTGAATGGCCTTCAGGAGCCCCTGTAACCAACCCAGACTCAGGGGTGTCCGGAGCATGCAGAACAGGTGCACTTTCGTGCCACCTCTGCTGTCCGTGTGACCAGTAGTATGGCAAATGACCAAGTATGTGCCAGGAGCCCTTTTCACTCATCTGGGCTTGGTGGCCTCATCCTGAGAGTGGGTGATTGGCCACTCCCAAGGTTTTGGTCTGCATGTCCAGTGGCAGAGCCCATGTTAATACTGCAGCCCACCCTCCTCAACATCTTTACCATGACAACTTGTTGGCTTCCCCATAGGACATATTCTGAGCCCGGATGAATCTAGACAGTGCACCCGGGCATAGTGGCAAATGACCAAGCCTCAGCATGGCAGTGCTTCCTGAGAAATCTCAGAGGATGGAGGGAAAATTTAGGGTACTGAGTTCTGCACTGGAAAAGTGACTGCAGGGACAGAGCTCTCTCTCATTGGCCCTCTCACATGTATACTGTTCTCAAGCACACTGCTTTTTCTTCTAGTTACCAAGTTCACGGTTACCTAAACTTTCCACTCTCATCACTGTTGTAGCTCTCACTTCCTGCTGCTTCAACTTTCTGGTGGGCTTCTCATCTACATTACCTTCAGCCAGGACAGTCTCGCATGAGATTTTCATGCCTTGTCGGTACAGCAATATCAGAACAGAGATTGGAGTGACGCAGCCCAGGAATGCTGGCAGCCTCCAGAAGCTGCGAAGGACAAGGAACAGGTTTTCCCCTGGAATCTCCAGAGGGAACTACCCTGCTTACACCTTGATTTTAGCTCTCTGAAATTTATTTTGAACTTCTGATCTGTAGGACTGTAAGAGAGTGAAGGTATGTTTCTTAAGCCGTTCAATTTGTAGTAATTAGTTGTAGCTGAAGCTACATATAACTAATATAGCAGAACCTAATGCAATTCTGATGTCATGTTTTACTTCTACTGCTGTTTTTTCTCACTGGCTTCTCTTAAATTTCTCAATTTTTCTTTAGCTTCTTGAATTTCTATTTTGATGTGCAAGTTTGGATAGTGTTTTATTTATCAGACTTCAGATTCACTGGCTTCCTAAGTGATGTATGTGATCACTGCTGAAAAATTCTCAACCATTGCTTTGTCTATTATCATCTCTCCTCCACTGTCTCTAGTATCTCCTTCCAGAAACTCACAGATGACTGAAGGTCTTTTTCACTCTCTCCTCCATGTTTCTTAACCTTTCTTTCATAGTTTACATCCCTGTTTCTAAATGCCTTATCCTCTGTAACTTCTCAAATCTACATTCCATATGCCCTCTTCAGTTGTGTTCAATCTTCTGTTTGCTCTACTCATTGATAGTTCAATGAAAATTTCTGTATTTCACATTTCTTAAAGCTTTGTTTAATCCCTTTTCAAAATATATGTTGTCAGTTTTGATAATCTCACGTTGTCTCATCATATGAGAGAATATGCTATTTTATTTCTGTGCACATAAAACATACTGCTTTTGTATTCTGTGTTTAGTCATTCTGTTATCTATAGTAATTATGGATCCGATGATGTCCTGATGCTTACTCACAGTGGTTTATTTCTTGGGCCTTGTGCTCTTATGCCTTGGAACTTCTATGTCTAGATTCATAGAAACTCTTTTAGGCTTGTTTTGTATAAACATTTCTTCCAGAAAGAATCTACATTAGCTTTTCCTATGTGCCATGGAGAATGATCAAGCAAGAAAGGCTCAACTAAATTTTAGTGATAATTCAAGCCCCAAACCTCTGTGTTTTGTTTGTAATTAGAGATTTTAACAGGAGACTTTATTCTTTTTAAATCTTTTCTCTGCTCTATCCAAGGTATAGTCAGAGACCTATCACTGCTGTCTCCTCCTCCATGGTGGATTTTTTTCTAGGTCACCTACTGAAGAATATATAATACTTTAATTGACATGTGGATAGAGGCAATGTTCCAGTCAGACTTCCCGAACTGCTTAGGCCCAAGGCTTTGCCTCTGTGATCAGTCTGTTAAAACCCAGAACCTAATCCTCCAGGGACTGGCAGATACCTCCAAGGCAAAATAGACTCCTGTACACTACTTGTGTATCAGTAACTGGGTTTCCAGTTCTTGTCATTTCTTACCTCTGAGTATTCATTGTCTTCCTGGCAGTTCATGTATCCATTAAGAGATTTGTCATCTGTATTTTATGGAGCTTCTTTAGCATGAGGTCTCTGAAAGTCTAATGTAGTGTATTGTTAGAAAGCTTCTTATATTTGTTATCTGAATTATGCCAGTATTTAGTTCATTCAACCAAAAAACAACTAGTAGCTTGTAGATTCTATGGGTCAGGAACCTGTGTGAAGTGTAGCTTTCACAAGGCTGCAGTCAGGATGTGACAGCTGCAGGCATCAGTCATTTAAAGACTCAACTGAGGGAGAATCTGCTTCTAAGCTGACTCATGTGACCTCTTGCTTGGTTAGGGCATATTTACTTAATCACAGGGGACTGGGATTGAACTCACTTCTTCACTGCTGTTGGTGGAAGACATTAGTCCCTTGTCATGTGCGTTGCTCACCACGACTACTCACAACTCATGAGCCTGCTTCTTCCCAGTCAGGGCTCTGAGAAAGGGAAAGTAAGAGAGACATGGAAAGCACAGTCTTTGTAACCTAATTTCAGAATTGACATGCCACGACTTTTGCTATCTAGAAGCCAGTAACTATAACAATGAGGGTAGACCTATGGCACATGTGCCGCAGTGGGCTGTTTGTTATTACTGAAAGCTCTAAAAGGCTCACCACCACTGCGCTGTACCATCCCATAACCAAGGGGAGGTGATGCACAAACGTGTGAACCCTAGGACGCAAGGCTCGCTGGGAACCATTCTAACCGTTGCCTGCCTCTCTTCTACATGTCAATTAGAAAATAAGCACCCAAATAGAGTGAAATGTTCAGAATTTGAACAGGCATTTTTTGAGTAGAAATTTAGAGGTATGATAAGTAAAATAAAATTGTATATCTCTCTAGTAATCAAAGGAATGTTATTTAAAACAGCAGTTGCATAACAATCTTTACTTAACAGATTTACAAAGTACTTTCTAATATCATTGAGTGTTATAAGAATATATAGCAACTGACAATGTCAAGCAAGGCTAGTGGTGCTGTAAATTAATGTTTATTTTGTAGTTTAATTTGGCAGTCTGTCGATACCTTTAAACATCTCTACCCTGCAGTTTGGGCAAGCCTCATGTAATGGTGATGAGATATATTGTACTGTCTACATCAATTTTACTTAGACACAATTTATATGCTCAAACTTTTATTGTGACATCTAAGCAAGAATGCAATAAAATAACAAACAATAACATACTACTAAAATATCTTTATATTTCCTTAAAATGTTTGTATAAAATCTACATTTCAAAATTATGCAAAAATTTCACATTGAGGTTCTTCTCCCAAGTAAAAATGATAAAAACATAAAAATACTTATGAAAAATATGCTCACTTTTGTAACAAAACTATTGGAAATAAATGTATAAAAAGACATTATTGGCGAATAATGAACTCACATGCTGGTAAGAGAAAACTGTATCTGTACTAAAAAATTATACTGCAAATTTTCATGTTAGCACTGAGAGATATATTCAACATATTATTCTGTAGGTAAAATAATGTATATTGCATGATTCCTTTTTATTGCATATAATGTTCAAATACAGGATATGTAGAGAAAAGTAGCATACCATAGCTAATATAGTTAATGATGTGATCTGTGGGTAATTGAATTACAGATTTTCATTTTTATCTTGCTCATCTGTATATCTAAATTTTGTATACTAAGCATCTGTTACTATAATTTTAAGCAAAAAGATGCTTTTTCTCAAAAAAAAACCAGAAAAAAATAATCCAAGCAACTTCTCACAAGAAGATACAACTTCTTAGGGTTTAGTAATTTCTTTTTGATGTTTTTGTTAGAAATTCAGAAATATACATTTGTCACTGAGTTGAAGAGAAATGTGTAATTCCCATATTTATTTTGCATCCAGCCAACATTTTTTGCCTTTAAGAAATTCCTACTCTTAACCCATGGATAATCATGCAACCAATCTAATTGCCACATGGGAGCCATATTATCAAACTAGTAATGAAGATAATCAAACTTCTTAAATGCTATGTACCATGTACAAGATAATGTTTATATTACCAGTTTATTCAGTCATCAAAATCCTTCTGTGAAGAAACAAGTATCTCAATCATTATTCATTTTACAGTGATGAAATAGAGACTCAAAACTACCAAATAACCTGCTAAGGATATAATTATTAGCAAATGAAAAAAACTGAATCTAAGAATTCTGGATCATTGACTCTCAGCATCTAAGACTTTAGGTCTCCACCCCAGGCTGAGCTCCTCTGCTGAGTGCAAGAAGCAAGAGGACCAAATGACACTTGTTCTGCCTTGAGAAGTTTGCATTAAAGCCTCTAGGTGCTCTTCTCCCCTATAGGTAACTTTGCCAAAAGGTGCCTGGCATGGACTATTCCTTACAATAGATGCACCCAGGCATTTGTATCCCTCCTTCATGGACTGATCCTGTGTGTCATTAATGTACCGATTTCCACAGCTCCATTTATCACTGTCCCAGTCTCTCCTAAGTTCAAGGACTTCCCTTAGTTTTGAACACTGTGCCAAGTTAGAGCATCTTCCTTTGTAGCAATAATTGGAGTGGAGGATCTATGGTGTCCCACAGGTTACTGCAGAATCATAGAGGACAATGCAAAATGGTCCTCCTAGGAAAATGTGCGATGTGCCCTCATGGTGCTATTCCTTGACTGCAATAAGGAGTCAGGAAATGGTAGCTGGGACCCTCTGTAGGGCAATCTTAGGAATTTGAATCAGAACCATTGAATTTAGTTATTGCTTTAATTTCTATTTGATTTCCACTTTTAATATCTCTACCCTTTTATGGATATTGGTATGAAGTTCTATTTTCTTAGTTGTGTTGTATAACACTTCTCATATCCTTATATTTTTAAAATACCCTTGCTCTGCCTTAAGAGATAAAAATGCCATGTGCTATTAGAAACCAAACTTCTAAGAGGAAAAGAAAAATTCTGGGGCAGAATTGGAGTCATATAGCTTATTTTAAATAATTGATCTGAAATGTGATCATATTAATTTTAGTTAATGCATTTAGTTAATATATTAATTTTTTGGCACATTTCATTTGTGCTTTCACCTCTACTTTTGATGATAATAGTAATAATAAATATATTTATAGCTCTATTTATTTTAATTGGCACCCAAAGAGAGTGACTCCATCAGTTCGCAAGGTATCTGTAGTTGAGTGAGAAAGGAAGTGGAATATGATTCAGGTGACTTAGTGGGAGTAACAAGAAGCTCTGTTCCCCAATGCAACTGTACAGCTTTGTGTAAGTCACTTATTCCCCCGAGCTTGTTTCCCATTGGGTAAATAGGGATAAAGTAGTTATGAAATTGTTGTAGGGATCAAACAGGCTAATAATATAATTATACCAGTTCATATATGTTGAAAATTTACTGTTATCTGGTGCCATTCTAAGTCCTTTAGATAAATTATTTAACTTAATTTTCAGAACTGTTATTGTCAGTGTTATCTTCAGTTGACAGATGAGGAAACCAAGGCTCAGACCAGATTTAAATGTCCTCATATTTTGCGTAGGGTTGTACAGCTAATAACAAAGCCAGGATTCCAACCCAGGCAGATTGCTCCAGTGCTCATTCTGTTAACCATACATGGGCTTTCATGCCTCTCATATCCAGTGCTTGACTGGGCTCTGGCTCATGAGGGTGCACAGGAAAAAGTATTTCTTATTATAGTGAGTGTTTGTAAGATGTGTTAACGAAAGACCACTTTGCAGGGCTGTCTTTACTTATGCACGGCATCAGCATATTTTGGAAGCCATTCTCTACAGCTCAGGGAAAAGAAGAAGAGTTAAGCTGAGTCAAGAGAGGAGAGCAAGGGCTGCATCATGGGATGTCACTGGAGGACTTAGGGCCACCATTCTTGTCAGATAGCAAGATGTGAAGTCTTTTGTTGGATTCCTTCTACTTTCCCATTCTAGGGCTTTAACAGGTGGAAGCCCCAGTGTAGCTATACTGCAAAAAAAAAAAAAAAGGTATTTTCTAACCTAAGATTGTTTCTGTAGGTGGAATTCTATTGCAGAAAATGTTTTATACAGGTGAAGGCAAAGGACGATGCTTAGGTACATTCCAGTGCTGAAAAGAAAGAGCCCATGGAGAGAAGGTTGTTGAAGATGCAGAAAGAAGGGACTAATAGAGTAACACAAAGCACTGGGGTCAAGCAGGCTTAGATTCTATCTCTGACTCTATCACAGTGTACCATCACACTGGCACTATTTAAGCTGCTATTTATCTGTCACTGGTAAAATAATAGCTTCTGTCTCACAGGACTGTTGTGAAGATTAAAGGGATGTTGTGCATAAAGCCCTCGGAGTTGTGACTGTGCACCATGAGGATTCAATAAGCATGCACTTGTAGTATGACCACTTATATCACTGATGGAGTAAAGACTATGAAGTAAGAACAGCACAATATCTACCTATAATGTCACAGGGCAGTGTGCATTGGTACAATCACTGTTATTATGATTATAATTATCATTAACTAGTCATTATACCTGGATTCTATCCTGTGTTCAGCTCTGTGACCTTAGAAGATTCTTTTCATTACCTGCAGCTTTGTTTTCTCCACCTGTGGGATGGAGTGGTGGCCCAGGCAAAGACAGGTGGATTTGTGCTAGGGCATAACAAAGTTGTTCTGAACTGCACTAGAAATGCCTCTATATCACTACTGAATCTACTAGGAGATAAAGTCTTTTTTACATTTTTACTATTATTAATTTGTCTTACAAACTGATGATGATAGATGGTGGGCTTAGAAAAATCCTTATTTGGCAAAATACGATGTTGGAAAAACCTACTTTGTAAAAAATCTATTTCAGTTATACTGGACTGTGAAGTATGGAATTGTGGGAGCTATCATTGCCACAGTGATCTCTCACATGCTCCCTAAATCTAACAGCTTATAGCAGAGCACGGCAAGTGTCTTTCTGATGGTGAAGGAAAGTGATAGAGGGTGGAGGAGGCATTTAGTCTGGGGCTATCAGGCCTGAGGTGAGACTTGGAAAAGTAGCTAAAGATGAAAAAAACTCTGGAAAGGGGACAAAAGCATGTTTTCTTTCTTTCATTTAATGTTAATAGATCATTACCACAGCCCAGGTACCATGGAAGGCACTGGACATGAAATGGTCACAGTAATGGGTTACATGATGGCTTCCCCAAATATGGCCATATCCTAATGCTTAAAGCCTGCATATTAGTTTTCTTTTTGTGAGTGTAACCTTATTTGGAAAAAAGGGTTTCTACAGATATAATTAAGGATGTTGAGATGAGAGCCTTCAGGATTATCAAGGTAGACCCTAAATCCAACGACAAGTGTCATAAGAGCCAGAGGATGAAAAAACCATGACACAGGCAGAGGGGGAGACAACATGACTTTGAGAACAAAGTTTAGACTGATGTAGCTGGAAGCCAAGGAATGCCTTGAACCACCAGACGCTGAAAGAGGCACAGAATTGATCCTCCCCTCTTCCAGGGGCTTCAGAAATAGCATGGTTTCTTCTGAACAAGTTGATTTTGAACTTACAGCTTCCAAGAGAATTCTCAAGAATTCTCAAGAAGAATGTATTGTACAAGAGAATACATTTCTGTTGTTTCAAGCTGCTCACTTTGTAGTAATTGTTATGGCAGTCAGAGGAAACTAATACAGTGAAGAAGGCAGACTTAGTGCCTCCCTTCATGGACAGTATTAAAATTAAAAATGATAGCAGTGATGAGTGATAGAGAAGAGAAGCAATAGGTGCTCTGGGACTCTTGACATGCCAAGAAAGACCTATTTAGATGAAGGCCCTGGAAAACCTTTCCCTGCAAGAGAAGAATTAGAGAGTGCCTCCTAGCTTCTGACCCTTGCCTCTGTTTATAAGGCTTAGGAGAGTCACACTCCATCTTCCTGAATCCTAGCTCCCCCAGCAGGGTAGAAAGTTAGAGCTGCCTGACCTCTGAGCCTGGCCTCTGCAAGTGAAGATGAACAAACCGGAGAATCCAAGCCAGCTACTGAACATCCTACCAAAGTTGTGCCAGAGAGACCCTGTTGGGGTCAGCAGCTGGGACTGCCTATCAGAGGAAAAAACTGCATCCTACAGGCTCCAAAACGCAATGATTTTGCAACACACTGTTAATTAGGGCAACTCTTGGCCTTTATGAGACTGAAGCAGAAGTCAACAGACTGTGAGTCAGTCCCAGTTTAAATTTCAGGTAATTTGTCAGCTCAAGTCATGAAAACAGCCACTTGTATGAAGATTAATTCCATTAGCTCAACTGGATGTGCATATGGAAAGGCAAAATGGGGGCCTCTTCGTGTCTTTTCTTCATTTCTCAGCACTGCAATTTTTCTCCTTTTAAAGCGTTCTTCTTAAAGACGTATGTGAGCATTGACAAACTAGACAGGGAGCTTGGGAATATGAATACGTGTAAATACCAAGTCAGACATTTTTTAAGGATGTCATTTATTCTAAAGTGTGTAAGAATTACTTCAAAACCATTAGTGTCTGGAATTCTCTAGAGAGAATTTTAAAACATTTTAAAAACATAACTCTTTTTTATCAGACTTTAATAGTGTTAGAGGAAGATCTTTTTTTTCAATAAGAAACAAAAAAAATATTGCTTTTGACCTGATAAACCATAACATCTGCCTGTGAGCTTATCATGGGGATCACAAACACATCTCAGGTGCTCAGCCATCAGGAGTTACCCTGATTAGCAGTTTCAAGGAACAATTTGTGTTGCTGACTTGAATACTATGGATTCTATATTTGGGGATAAGTCAAACCTCAAAAAGCAAACATTGTTTGAATTCACAAATTTTGACATGTTTCTGTAACATATCTTCTGCCAGTTTTGCACTGAGAGGTGCAAAGTATGTTTTTTTCTTCTGTCTTCATTTTACCCGCCCTTGAGTTATGTATTGCAGTGCACTCTAGAAGGCCCCATGGATGACCTAAAATGAGGACAAAATATTAAAATGCTCATTGTCAAAACTTTAAAGTGAATCCTGAAAATCTTCCATCCTTTAAATGCAAATGTTTCTTCATGAAAGACTGATTTAAACTAAGAAAGATAGCCATGTAGCTCCCAGTTGCATTTCATTTCTAGTTGTACTCAAAAGCCTCTCATCTCTCAGTGCTTCCCTTACCAAGTATTTCAGTGAAAGTCGGTATTGGTTCTCGGCTAACACCTTGCCCTGAGAAGACCTAATGAGAATTGTTTGTTCTTTGCATGCTGTCTGAGAAATTGCAGCCTGATGGCAATTGCTTCTCATAGTGGACAGGAAAAAGGGGGGCTTGGGAGGAAGGGAACCTTTGCTGGAATCAATATTGTGCTGATTCTGGGAATGGGTCAGGTTTGAATTTGCAGACATTTGCCTGAGATAATGTAAGGATCCTCCTCTCTCTCTCCCTCTCTCTCTCTCTGGAATAGAATAATTTTCTCCATAAGCTTGCCGCTCCTCTTTTTCACATTGGAAATAGAGAAAGAAGTTTGCTTTGTGGCACCAAGAATGGGGAAAGGAGGACACCAGAGAAGATCAAAAATGAACAAGAGAGAAAAGGACAGAAAGAAAAACATTGCATAGTCACTGTGTGTTCGCAGCCCTGTCCTGGTGCTTATCTGCTCATTCATTTGAACATGCACCTGGAATTAATATCAGTTCCTGCAGACAAAGGAGTAGGAGCCCTGGATGGTTTCTGGCAGTTATTTCACCTTTCCTATAGTTCGACTTGTACTATAAGTGGGAATAACTTTCAGTCCAGGCAGTGTGTTGGAAGTGACAGTTTTGTGATGTCTGCAAAGCTGAACTTTTTTCTTGCTACTCCCTGTGAAGTGCTGTTCTTGTCAGCAACTAACCAGTTTGTGATGTGAGTTGACAATTAAAGGCTACTTCTATTGCTCTGTTGGCATGCTGGAAATTTGAAAATATATGGCATGCAAAATGATCATAGAAATAGAGCCAAATTATAATTAATTGAATACTATTTTGGTATCAGAAAAAAGACACCTGAGGATGAAATGAATTAATCCTTGGGAAGCACCAGAATGAAGGCTGGGCTCATTTTAAGTGTTCCATAATGTAAGGCATTGTCATTATTTATCCAGACTCTCTGTTCTTGTCAGAATACTCTTTTGCTTTAGAAACTGCATGCTCAAAGGTATTAGAAGAAACTGGGGAAACAAACTGAATTTAAAAGGAATCTGAATAATCAAATGGTTCCAACAGATAAAAATAAGTTTTGTCTCCCCCACAGTGTAAGTCTACATTTGGACATTTTCTTATCTAATGTCTGACCCATATTCAGTAAAACGAGTATTGACTCACAGGGATAGTGGACATGATGTAGGATCTGGAGTCAGACTTCTGTTCCAAGTTTGCCATGTCCTTACAACTAGGGTGGTTACTTTATGGAGAATTCTCTGTATAATGGGAACAACAGCCATGGAGTCAGTGAGAAGAGTGTGAGAACTAGATATAGTATAAAATGCACTTGTTTTAGTTGTGATATAAATGCTTTTTTTTTGTCTTTTGAGGAATAAAATAATCATGAATCATCTAGAAGATAGCTATGCAGAACTTGACTTTTAGTCCTCCCACTCTCTAGAAGCCCTGACAAGCCTGCTGATCTGTTGATTTATCTTTCCATATGAGATAAGGTGCTCTCCTTCGGTAGCTGCCTGGTCCATGCATGTCCTTCTATGCGGAAGGGCTTGGGAATTTAATGGATTTATAGATGCAATTCCTCTCCTGTTGGGTGCTGGGGAATTGGGTCGCATTCTGACATAGGGGGAACTCTATTCTGGGCATCTGCAAGGAGACAATCACCCTTTGAAGCTGCCTGCAGCAACGTGGACAAACTGCAAGAAGGAGGGACCATAGGGATTATTTCATTCAGGAATGAGTGACATTTCCCCAGCATTGAAAGGGTGTACATAGGAAGGACTTTTGTCCAAGGTTTAAGAAGTAGCAAATGTAAATTTCAAACATGCATGCATCTATTTTGTCAAGATTACTAAGCAAAACATACTTGCCTAGATGAGAGGCCATCTATCATAATTGGATCTATTAGTATTATTCAAAAGTAAAATTAACATGCTTAGAAATTTTATTTCCAATATGAATGACATTTACTGCTTACTAAACGCCATGCTCTCTCTTACATTTTCATTCCCTAAGGATGCTATTATTATTATACCCATTTGATAGAGGAGAAAACTAAAGTACAGAGATGTTAAGATATTTGATGATAAAAAAAGATATTTGATGAAGATTGCACATCTAGTAAATGGAAAAGTGGGAGAGATTGGATCTAAGACAGTCTGGCTCTGGAGGCTAGGCCCATATCCATTACACTCTCCTGCCTCTAAAGCAACAATCTGGAAGCTGAAATATCAAGGCGTTATTTCCAACGCTTTAAAATATTATTTACACTACAAACTAGTCTAGGTGATTTCCTAAAAACAGGCCTCCGCAGTTTTACAGTCATTGCCAAGGCATGTAAAATGTTGGGTTTGGAGGATGTACTAAGAATTTGAAAATTGCTTTCAGATTGCTTTCTGGAATTCCATGGGAATAAGAGAAGTGACTCGAGGTTCATTATTATGCGCACTTGGCACTTCCCCCATGAATGAGAGGGACGACACTGAGGTAATCTCCTTCACACTGACTTCACTTAGCCATCCAGCTAATCAATCAAGAGTCCACATTGCAAAAGGCAATATGGTTGGATTTATGCTAAAAATTAACAGTAATGAGAATTAGAGGGAAGTTGGATCCAAATGTTTTCCTCCATTGTGAGTGACTTCATTCGCCTGCTTATTCCTTTTGAACTTTCCCATTTGTAGCTGAAGAATTTGGTTTGGCTGTTGGGACATTCAGGTTGTCACATTAAAATACTACAATGATGATTATTTAATGACTTCCTAGCTCCAGCTTTGTGCCCGCTCTGATCCAGGGTGATGAGCTCACTGCATCGGGCAGTTTCTTGCTGGATGATTGCCAGCCCTTGGCGGGGGGCCGGGGTCTCTGCAGCTGTGAATCAGCTGGGAGATCGCTTTTCTTCCTTTCTCCTTCCCTCACTCACCTACTTCCCTCCCTTTCCTTCCCCTCCCACACATTCCCTCAGAAGCTCCAGTCTGCCTTTGATTTTAAGAACAGCTTGATTACAAATGCCTGCTTAGGCAGGCCCAGCCTTCCAGACTGAAAGGCTGTCGTAGCCTTTGCGGTCTCAGAGGTGGCGCTTTGAGCAGTGCCGGGGATATTCAAAACCTGCTGCAGCTCTGTCTCTCCACGAGGCCCAGGAGCCAAGGCTTCCAGGAGGAGCCTCACTTGTCAGCTGTCAGTCAGGATCCAGCCTGTCCCTCCCAGGTGCTGCCTCTGCCACAGGGGGCTGACCAGACTGTAAAAATGAAATAGACTTCAGTGGGATGCCTGAAATTCATTTTCTCCCTCAGACGCTTTCATCTCACTCATTTCGCTGTGTTTACAGGCCCACAGGTTTCCTGAGGGCAGCCACGATTTAGATTTACAGTTCCCCAGGCAGTCTGACTGAGAGGAAAAGTTATAACACCTGTAATGTATTACTGTCTCCTGGAGGAGCAAAGAATGTCAGGGGCTGTGGAGGCCGGCTACCCCAATAACTGCGGACTCTGTACCACAGCGCTGAAAACATGCAGGCTGGCTGCACAAGCCCCAGGGCTCTGCCGCCTTCTTTGGGAGCACAGGAGACCCTGGGGTTCTTAGAGATGGGGACAAGTTGGAAGAGGGGCTGTGGTAGCTTCCATCTGTAGTTAGAAGTGGTCCTAGTAACAGGAGTCAGGCAGCCACGCCCCGTAGCACTGTGGTCAGGATAGACAGAGTTCAGATTTGAGGCACAGAAACTGGGGGAAGGGCCGGGGATTTAGCTCAGTGGTTCCGGCGCCTGCCGTGCAAGCTCAAGGTCCGGAGTTCCATCCCGGAAACCAAAAACAAACAAACAGAAACTGGGGGAAGAGAAACCTAAGTGCACCTGGCTGGGATGGGGGAGAAGTTGCTGTTAGCAAACACTGAAGCTCCCCCATAAATGCTTACCTCTCTTATGGATCGCTTTTGCTGAAAACATGCCTCGTCTTTGCTAAGAGAGGACAGAATCAGCATAAGCTGAGTCCTGGGGGGCTTGTCAGACAGTGCGGGCAGGATAGGTGGAAGGCCATGTGGTCTTGGCCTACACAGTGACGGTTCCCGGAATTCACTGGTACCAGGTCAGCTTCCTTGAGGGTCTGGCTGCTGCCACAAAGCTCCATACTCACCTAGGGGCAAAACCACAAAGGAATCTCATTCTGCATTGGAAGCTGATGGGCGTTTGAAATATTGAACCAGGTTTCTTCTCCAACTTGCTGCTAGCACAGGCTCTTGAATGCAGAGATCCAAAGGCTTCATTGTCCTTCCCTGCAGTGCCCTGTCTTTGTTCCTCAAGCTTAAGTCAGTTCAATTTACTATTCTTGACATGTCTCTGCTGCTTGCTTCCCTGAGGGCGGACGATACATTGAGATGCCAATTTGCTTCTCTACCCTCCCCTCTTGTTTTGCCTGCTAGAGTGCCAGAGACGTACTTAAGGGTATGGAGGAGGTGAGGAGCCCTAGACAGAAACCCCCACTTATCTATATGGTTAGGTTGGCTTGATATTAATTAATAAATATTTGCCTTCCATTCAGAGACTGTGTCCGCAAAGTCCACGGATAACAGAAAAGCTGGAAACAATATGGTGGGTGCAAGCATCAGAATTCATCTTGGCTCCTCTCCTAAGAGGAGATGCCCACAGTTATAAGCTCAGAAATATAAATATATAAATTGAACCCAGGGCTTTCACTGAGCACTTTTAACTTTTTTTTTTTGAGACAGGATCTCACTAAGTCACTGAATTGCCCAGGTTGGGCTCAAACTTGCCATCCTCCTGCCTTAGCCTTCCAGAGTGAGTGCTAGGATTACCTATGTATGCCCCCATGCCCAGGGAGACAGTAATTTGTTTTAAATTCTGCACACTGGGAGTATAGAACAATGGGATTTTTATCGTGTATTGGTACATAGCTAAGACAAATTTTGATTATTTTTATCCCTATTACCTTTCTCTTTCCTCCCTCCTCTTTCAAATCCCCCTCCCATCTTTAGAAGACTACATACCTTCTAGTTTCCTATGCTCTCTCCTTTGTTCTCTTATATAAAGAGAAAGCTTATGATTTTTGATACTGCTTATTTTTGTATTGATGATAACCACTGTCATGGAAGGAGATGGAATCCAAATGCAGTTTCAGTTTGAATTTTCTAATAGCTTAAAGATGAACATTTTTTCATATACTTATTGGCCATTTGTACTTGTTCTGTTGAAAAGTATTCAGCTCATTAGCCCATTTATTGATTGAGCTATTTGGGGTTTGGGTTTTGGGGAGTTTTTTTTAGTTCTTTGTATATTCTAGACGTTAATCCTGTGTTTGAAGATCCATTTGCAAAGATTTTCTTCCATTCTTTAGGTTGTCCCTTCACTCTGCTGATTGTTTCCTTTGCTGTTCAGAAGGTCTTTTTAACTTGATGTAGTCCCATTTGTTGGTTTTTGATAGTATTTCCTGTGCTACTAGGGGTCTGACTGTAGGAGGAAGACTGACTGTGGGATTTTTAAATTGGTTCTAGACTTTATCATTATACGTGATGTGGGATACTAAAGGAAAAGGAATCAATGACCCTTTAAATTTCAACATTTCATTCAGGGTCAGTTGTTAATATTTTAAAAGTGAAGCCCTTTGAAGGACTAGCCAAATGCTTGGGGACCTCGAAAGGAAATTTTACCTAAAGGAGAGATCAGAGACTAAATGTTAAGGTGAGTAAAGAATGGATCTAGTGCCCTAGTACACTCAGGAAGCTCTATTTTCTTTGTCCTCTAGAAACACATTTCCCAGCTGTGCTAGCAGTTAAGTGGAGCCCTGTGATTGTCTCTGACCACCTTCCGTGTCTGGTCTCCCATGGTCCTGCACGTGCTTACTTTGCCTTTCCACTGATGGATGCAGAGGAAAAGTTGGCTTCTCATGCCAGACGCTGAGATTGGAGGTCCATATTTTTCAGCAGTTAGTATCACTTGTTCTAATTCACACATCTCTCTTTTTTGGCCTCTGGATTCTGGAACATGAAGGTTACACAACATATTTTAAATTTCAGTAAATTACACTGTGAACTTCTAGGGCAGTGATGGTTAAACCTACAGCATGTATGCTGCAGCAGGCTATTTGTATCACTGAAATCTCTAAAAGATTTGCCATCACTGTTCTAGGGTATTGTATTATAAAAATATTTTTAGATATAAAATTTAAAAATTCATTTTTCTCTTAAGCTCTATTAGGTCATAAAATCAAACCCCTCCAGTAGTCAGGTTAGTGGGTAAATATTTACTCCTTCACTTAAACATTTGTATTGCCTGTCTGCAATGAACCAGGCTATGTTCTAGATGCTTGGAGCAGAGGTGATGGTGATTATGATATACTAGGAGCCAGCTTTCAGGATAGTTTCATTTCAATAGGGAAGACCAGTAATTTGGAAAGCAAGTTAATAAATAAGAATTGTAGAAAGTGATGTCTTGTGATTAAAGTAAAACAGCTTGATAAATGATAAAGCAATGTGCTAGAAAGTGCCAGAGATTTGGGTAGCAGCCCCCGCCTGTCACTCTTCTTCTAATGAACTCCAGGTGTGTTGTGGGGTTGATCTGAAGGTTTCCCCACATCAATTTTAATTTCAATATGTTCTCTCTCTGAAGTTCTTTTAAGGTTTAGAGCTAAGCAGAACTTGTGTCTGGAGTCCTCCTGGGATCTCTGGGATCTCTGGGATCTCAGGGAACCCTCTCACTTGGTGTAAGATCAGGGGTAGTTCAAGAAATAGGCCGTTCTCAGGTTGGGCCCAGTGGAACAGGCATGACCCACATCTATGGATCATCACAGCTTCTCCTGGGTCTTCAGCCCCAGCTTTGGGGAATGGGAAGAACAAGCCTGGTTGGTCCAGTTCCAAAAAGGGAGCTATTTTATGTTAGACTGAAGCGTAGAAACACTTCAAGGGACAAGAACTCTATTAGGTACACTCTCAAATTTTCTCACTTTTTTAAATTTTAGGAGAGTGAAGTAAATGACCAGAAACTGAAATGTATTCAGATCCTTGACATATCATATATTTAACCAAAGGAGAACTTTTAAAGAATAATATTTAGTTAAACTCAACACGTGAAATTAAACAGAACAACGCATTGGGTTAATCTGATTAAAATGTTAACCAAATTCAAAAAAGACACTTTAATGGAATAGCTTATTCATAAAGTATTTATATCATACAGGAATGATACAAGTCAATATTTTTGAAAGCACTAGAAATCAATGATTTGGGGGGTTAAAAGCAGTTCAGGAGCTTTGTGTTTTGATGGACTTTAGCATACCTTTCCCATCCCTCCACCTCTCCCATCTTTTGTTGCTAGCTATCCTTTTCTTCCCCAGTGACTAATGCTTTACTTTTGTTGAAGACGCTCACCTTGTCAAAGAAGGCAGCAGGATCATTCATCTGGATAAAGACCCTCAGAAGGGCATGCCAATTTATAGATGCTAGCACAAAGTAAGTGTTTGGTAAAAGAAAGTGTGATTAAATTAGGTGTGTTTTTGCTTCCATTCAATTCATTTTAGAACATTAATGATCTTAAAGAGAGCTTCTCTTCCTTTCTTATATGCCATAAATAAATAATTGAAATGGTTTAAGGATATTACAACATTCTTTAAGCAAAATTGCAGGTATGAATAAGAAGGGCTTACATTTATAGCAGGCTTAATATGGCCCAAACATTGTGCTAAGCACTTTACATGAATTATTTCCTTTAAAGATAAAGAAATTGAGGCCTAGAAGGTCATGTAACTTGTTTAAGTTTACATAGCTAGGAAGAGGCAGATCCAGGAATCCAATAATCCAAGACAGCCTGGCTCCAAAGTCTCTATTTTTAAATACCACATTGCCTCGAATGAAAGAACAACAAATGTCAAGTAATCCTTATGACGAATAGTGCATCCTGTCTATCTGAGTGGGGGAAAAAATCTATATTTCTAGACCAAAAAACAAAAAACCACTTTAATTTGCTTTTCCTAGCAAGGGTCTTTGAAATGGCAGGTGTGTGATGATAATTCTACACAAGACTTCTGAAAACAGACTATCTGATCAGTCTGACTCCCCCCTTGAGTTTTCTTCCCCATGGGCATGTTGTTTGGATTTATGTGATTTTTCTATACCATATTTGACTGTGGCCAAATCCCATTTTACCTGACTCCATTCTTCAAGGCGCACCAGGTCCTGTGTCCTCTGATGAGAGCGGATCTAGAGAGAAAGGGATTTAGAAAGTGATTCTGGAGAAGTTCCCTAAAGATTTAGCTTTGCTTTTTATTCTATAAGATGTTACCACCATGATACCACTCTGGCATGGCTTAGGACAGTGACAGCAGAATCTCTTGCTGTTCCTATATTAAGAATGTGTTCTCAGAAACAGCTGGTGTGTTACAAATGCAACTGAGTGTCTTGGGAAGTAGGATGATTGGAATCCCACTCCTAAGCACACAGGCTGTTGATATTTGAGGGTTGGTAAATGAGTGGCAGGAGGAAGTGTGATGGGGCTGAGCAGGTTGAGTGTAAGAGTGGGAGCCAAGCTCCCTGTCTCCTGGCTTTATGAACTTGTATCTTTTGCCTAATCATGACCATAAGAGAATGTTGTGGGAAGTGTTTTATATTTGTTAATCAATTTGCAGATCTTTATTATAAGATGTTGGGTAAAAAGAATGCTTTCTGACTATCTTCATGGACAAATATGAGTGCCATATGGGTAGTTGTGAGAGGTCTTTCTTCATTTCTTTTCAAATAACATAATCAAATTATTGTGGGAGAACTTTTTGTTCACTCAGATATTAGAAAAGTATCCTAACCCCAAGTGATAGATTGGTGGTGATGCTGCATAATCTTTTTAAAAACAATCATGACTAACAAAAATAGAATGATGTATAGTTTGCAATTCAATTTTACATGAATTGTCTAGTTGATCTTCCAGAAAATAGTTAAGTAGGTGGGGTATTATTGTTACCATCTTCACTTCAAAAATAGAGAAAAATAAAATATAAAGGAGTGACTTTCCTGTTTACCTCCCTAAGAAGTGTTGCAGCTAGTTTCAGGGTTCAGAATAAGTTTGTCCTTTAGACGAACTGCAAGATTTTTAACATCTTCCTTGAGATATAACTCAAGTATAAAACAATTCATCCAAATATAACTAACAGTTCAGTGACTTCTAATAATTGACAGAGTTGAACAACCACCACCAACATCAAGAAAAAAACATCTTCGCAAGTTTTAAAAGGAAAAAGAGAAAGCAACACCACCGTTTTACCAGCTTCAAATGTTACTGCAGGCAAGAATGATCATGAAGCACTCAGTTTCTTCCCAGCAGTTTTGTAGTGTCCAGTCACTTGCTTCTTACATGGCAAGAGGCACATATGTAGCAGTAGCAATGCAGTGTTGCATTCCTGACTTCTTGATTGAGCCTCTTAATTATGATGGCAGTCATGGCTTTCTGGGCACATTATTTCTGTAGCCATTTTATGGACATTATTTTTGAAAATCCAACTTAGATCCTGCTCCTCCAGATTTTCTAATGATTTCATAAACATTCAGTTCCCTGTACTAATTTTTTGAGTAAAGTAATTTGAATGATTTATTTCTTACAAAGTAAGCCAGTTTGAGCCCAATTTTTATATTTTTAACTTCAAACTTCTTACTAATCTTTTCTCATCTTGAAAGGTACTATGATCAACATGTTCAAAGTTGAACTCATTTTTCACATTTCTCCAGGATTACCTTCCTCCCGATTCTCTTGTCTCCATGATTTGCTCTACCAAGGATACATTTATTCAGCCAGTAACCTGGAAGCATCCTAACCTCCTTTCTTACCAACCCAAGTGGCAATCACTGACGGATAAATGAAATGTGGTACATGCATACAATGGGATATTGTTCAACTTTAAAAAGAAATGAAGTTCTGATACGTGCTACAACAGGCAAACCGTGAAGACATCCTGGTAATAAATAAACCAGATACAAAAGGACAAATATTGTGTGATTCCACTTTGTGAGATGGCTAGAACTGTTAAAATTCACAAAGACAGAAGTAGAGTAGTGATTATCAGTAGTGAAGAGTTATTGTCTAATGGATATAGGCTTCAGTTAGGGGTGACTAAAAAAGTTCTGGAAAAGGATGACAAAGATGGTTACAGGGTAATGTTAATATACCTCCAATTTGTATGGTTAAAATGATAAACTTTGTGAGTATATATATTGACTATATATACATATTATATAGAATATATACTGTATGTATATGCCATACTTTGTTGATTCATCAGTGATGGCCTCTTGGCCTGGTGAGAAAAGGGGTTAGGATGCTCCCAGTTTACTGGTTGGGTAAATGCACCCTTAGTAAAGCAATGCACAGAAACAAGAGAATCGGGAGGAAGGTAATGCTGGTGAATGTGAATAATGAGTTCAGTTTTGAGCATGTTGATTATATATATTGAATATATCTATATTATATTGAATATATTTAATGTTTTATTCCCTCTAAATTCATATGTTAAAACTTAGTCACCAGTCTGAAGATATAGAAGGTGAGGCCTCTGAAAGAAAAGTAAGGTCATGAGGACAGAGCCTTAATGAATGAGGTCAGTGTACTTGTATAAGAGACCTCAGAGAGCTAGCTTATCTCTTCCACCATGTGAAGGCACACATAGAAGCTATTGTTTATGAGCCAGGAAGCAGCCCCTCACCACACTCTAAATCTCCTGTGCCTTGATCTTGGCTTTTTCAGCCTCCTGAACTTTGAGAACTTAAACTACCTATGCTGTGGTATTTTCTTACAGAATCCCAAGCACAGTAAGATGACAACTGCAAAACAAAACAGACAACCCTTTGCTGATCAGGATATGTGAGTTCTATTCTGAGGTCCTCCATCAGACAGTTATACAAAATTAACTTCACACTGTCCTTTCCTAGGACCGATGCCCTTATGTTCAAGTGAAAAGTATGGAGTAGAGGTTTGACAGTTCCTCCTACCTATAACATTATTTTGCTGCCTCTTGGAAGAGCCAAGATCCATTTGGCTAAGCTCTGTGTCAATAAATAAGACATAGAAAATCTGCCACATCACAGCCCTGATGAGAACTTAATGGATTTTTTCCCCACAGGTTCATGGGGACAGCTAAATATCAGTAGAATGGTCTGGGTAATGGTTGACCAGAGTATGATACTTCTTTTTGCCCATAGAAGATGATAAATGGAGCAAGATATTTACCCAGAATTCAATTAACTATTCACTCCTCCAACATTCATGAAGGACCTACCATATATCAGGCATTCTAGTAAGTGCTCAGAGTATAGATATCAGTAAGATATGTGTGATTCAGAGCATTTATAATACAGAAGGAGATACTAGCATATTAACAAGTGCTTAAAATATTCTGCATTTTAAAAAACAAAATAAACATATGTACAAAAAGCTATGGGATTTGTAGAGTTACATATTATTGCCTATAAGGAATAAAACATCACAGAGAAGGTTAAATTTAGCTAGTCTTCAAAGATGAGGACCACATGAAGCTGGAAAGTAACTGATTTTTCTTCCTTCTGGATCTACCCCTCTTTGATCATGGTGTCCCAGCATGGCATAGTGGCCAGAGTGTAAGAGAAAGTCAGAAAATATTCCACATCCATGGCATGATAACTGCTATAAATACCATTATTTCTTCAACCTGATCTCTTCTGATGAATTCTCATAAATATGCTTTCTCTTAATGTCCTTTAAAGACCACCTTAGCCAAAAATAAAGTATTACCCACAGTCTGCTATTCTCTTACTAGATCTGCCAATGTTTGCTGTTCCAATGTCAACAGTCATTATATAGCTTGGCTTTCAATGTGGGATTAAACCTCTTTTTGTTGTTGGAGTAATCTGAAAAGCAGTTGGATAGTTAGTATACTCTTTGGAATCCTGTTGAAAAAAAAAAAAAAAAAAAGTTCTGCCCTGTCCTGTCATGGAAAAAGAAAGCAGACATGAAAAGTGAAGAAAAAGCTCCTGAAAGGAAAGGGGTAACAAGTCACACCTGTCACAAAACAGATATGTAGCGCTCAAGGGCCACTACTCTGGATGGTGTGTCACAGTTGGGCAGCAGATCCCAACACGTAGAAAGTAGAAGGGAACCAATTAATTAAAGAATGCCAAACATGCTGTGACAGTGTGAAGAACAGAAAATAAAATGGACTTTATATGGCATAACCAATAGGGGAAGAGTATCACTACACTGAACTTAGAAAAATGCTTTTTAGGAAAAGATAAGTTTCAACACAAGTTGATTCTCTCATGGTTAGAAGACAAATTGCTGTTTCAAATTCTGGCTGAAATAGAGGAATTAGTGTCTTTGTGAAACTAAAGAAAGAAACATCAACATTTAATGAACACATACTACATGCCAGTTACTGAGAGGAGATGTCAGGGCAAAGAGGTTGACATTCCCAGTAGGCGCCACCAACACTGAGGTCTCTGTAGAGTTGTGGTGCATTTCACCCTGGTGCTACTCTGTTTATGTTACCTCATTAATCCTGGGAAAGCTCAGTGAAGAAAATGTTCTTTTTACACACAAGGCAGCACCTGGTTCTTAACTCCCATACTGTGTTATACTTGTATATTACTTAACCTTCCCAGACTTGAGAGTCCAACTTTACCCAATACTCCACGTGAATGTCAGGCAGTAGCCATTGCATTACGAGAGGCTTCCATGGAAACAAAGGCCAAGGAAATAGTCTAAATGTCTCTATGCTTCATTCATCTCAGTAGAATGCTGACACAGGCAAAATTTGCCTGGAACCTTCTTTTTCCTCCCTAAAAGGTTTTCGTCTCAAGACACAAGCCTTCTCAAACTCTCTTCCCTCTCCCTTTCAAAAACATACTCTTAAATCTTGTTTTTATGTCAGGACATAAAATTTCGGAAAACCTTTTGTGATGTCAATGCTCTCAGTACTATCTGTATTTTAACAGAGAGCAAGCATTGGCCTAGGTTATCTGAGCAGCCACTGGCATCTGGCTGGAAACCCTGCACTCTTTCTTACCTGGGAGAGTTCTTCTGCCAGGCTTCTTTAAGAGCCCACCCTTTGCCTGACGTCTTCATCTATGTCTGCTTCTAGAGCAAGGCTCTTAGATTCATAGCCTCACCAAGGAAAGATGCTTTAATGAATGTTGGTCCAACATGCACGTTTCTTGACTCTATCTGTAGGCTATCCTCTGTAGTTCCTTTAGGCTTCATGTTCTCTTTGGGCTTCAGCATAAAACTAAAAGCACTGTTCAGAATGAAAAATCTGATAAATAAGAGAAGGTTTCTCTGTACCCATCCAGTTGAGATTCCTCTCCCAGTCTATTGCATGCCTTGTTTCTTTGTTGGATTCCCATCAGGGAAAGGAGAGGCTATCATTGGACTGGACCCTCTTTCCTAATCTAGTCATACTTAGTCATCACACATACAACTTGCTGCCAACTGATCTTGTGATTGCTGAAATAGAAATAAAATAGTTGTCTTTTATAAGACTATTGGAAATCCCTATTTTCAGCAAAAATAAAAGTACAGAAGATAGATGTTTGGGCTTCAGGAAATTGCTAAAGGGGGGGAGAGAAATAGGTGGCAGTGGTATCTCTTTGTACTCTCAAATCACACAAGCAAGTAGCCAACTATTCCATTTAATTGAGACTACTCTTGTTTAGATTTCAGTAATAACTTCTCACATGCCCAGTAGGTACCATTGGCACTAACTTAAATCATCCCTACAGGGGTGATACATGCCACCGTCAGATTGCTATCTGCTGTGTTCTCCTATACAGAGCTTGGAAAGAGGCTTTCTTTTGTTTCACTTTCTGGAAAATTTTGAAAGTGCTGGGAAGAGAGGACAGAGGTAGTATTCACTGAGCAGCAATTGTGTACTTGGGCCTTTGTATGAAAGATGTCATTAAATCATTTGTAAATACACTCTGGCATTAATTTATTCTTTCCATTACACTGTTGGCTCCATACATCCTACTTAACTTACCTAAGTAATTCACTGTAAAAGGCAGAGATGTAAAATGAGCTACCTCACCATTCCACCTTCCCCTACCACTGCCCCTACACTCACAGTCCCAGGCCTAGAATTTCCTTCTATTTTGTGTAACACGAGGAAATTGGAAGGAACTTTGATTCTTGAATAGCATATTTAATGCATCTGACTCTAGAAACCATTCCTGATCTTATCCCCAACATGAAGAGCATTTCAGGCCAAAGGAAAATGCAAGAAAATCCCGGAATCAGCTGTGAAAGCCATAGCACTGGGAGGGACTTAATCATATTGGTTTCTCACCACTTTGGAGATAAGAGACTCTGAAGGCCAGAGAGAGACCAATGTATACAGCATCAAACAAGGAGTTAAGCTCGGCTTAGAATCCAGATCTCAAAATCCTACCTTGTCAAAGCACATATATTGACCACAGTCAGCATTTCTTTCCCCACATAGCTCCACAGTCTCCTATCTCTTCCCCTCAGAGTTGAGTGTGGATGTAGATTTTAGAGGCATGCTCAGAAAGAACAATTCCACATACTTCTCTTTTAGGAAATGAAGTGATCAAGTTAGGATCCAAGATATTCAGAAGACAGTCAACCTCAATGACAGAATCCATCCGGTACTGAGATTAGAGTTGGCAGTGAAATTCCTAGCACACAACCCTTTGCTTGTTTTGGTTTATCCATCCTCTAAAAGATGACCCACAAGTTGGACATTACTTCTAAATCACGAGGTTTTTCATTGTAAATGACAACCTTTGCATTTTATTAGCATGGTCTACATTTTAATAAGCCTTTATACGGCCACTATATCATAAAAGCATCATTAAAACATTCTTCTTCGCTGGTTATAAATTGCTTGATGGTGCTATGACTACATCTCCCAGAAAACCTTTGACAGAATGAGCTTTAAAATCCAAGCGTGTCATCACCACAGCAGAAAGATGACTTTGCAGCCCAGGCTGATTATCCTCTACAAGGAAGAGGTACAGGGTAGTATGAGAACAGGACACAGGTGACTCGAGTATCATATCAGAAGTTGTCTGCCCCTGATAAGCTTACCTGTTTCACTTTGTAAAAGCTACTCCACTTCTCTGAGCCTTTTCTTCATCTGTAAAAATCAAATGTATCTTCTGTAGCTCACAAGATTACTGTGAAAAGCAAATAAGACAATGTATGTAAAATTATTTTGAAGACTAGGCTTTTTTCCTTCAGAAAGCAGATTCTAAGACAGATTTTAACACCCATAATATTTATTACAGAGTACCCTTGGGATTGTATCCCTGGAAGAGAAGGGTAAGAAGCACTGTAGATCCAGGGTGAAATCCTGTAGTTATGCATTCCACTGACAACCTCATCCACTGCCCACGAGAAGATCTAGAGCTAGCATGGCAGCTAGCAAGCTGTCAGCCTTATCTCAACTCCTGCTGAAATGCCCAAGCCTTTATAGCTGGTATCAAAGAGTCATTGGATGTCAGTTGCTTGAGGAGATGCTGTGAGCTTGGTCTAGGTGGCTCTGCAGGTAGCCAGTAGTGGTAGTTTTCTAGGTAGATTTCTGATAGATTTCCTAGTAGCTAGGGAAAAATTATTTCTTTGAAGAGATAACTTGGTGTTGCCTGACAATATCTGCTATTTGCATTGGCTGAATCCACTTCTTCATATGCATCCATGGGAATAGCTCTTCCAGGATTTCATGGAGCCTCTTTTTCTTGTAGGAAACTTTAAAAAGAAAGACAAGTAAGAAAAACAGTGGTGCCTGCTGCTAGATGTATTCTCAAGCCCACCCTTAGACCCCCACCATATGAATAACAGGCAGAAGCCATTGCAGTGTGAAAAACATCCATAGGGTCCTGCCACTCCTGGCCCAGAGGTAGGGGCTTCTGAGCTTCTATCCCACTGCTCCTGGTCCAGAGCGAGGGGCTTCTGGGCCACCATCTGTCTTGCCACTCCTGGCCCAGAAGAAAGGGCTTTTGGGCCACTGTCCATCCCACCCATCCCACCACTCCCAGCCCAGAGGAAGGGGCTTCCAGGCTGGTGTCCTTCCAACTGCTCCTGGCCCCTGT
>NW_004624736.1:6394878-6441511 GCF_000247695.1 Heterocephalus glaber
TTATATTTCCTCCAGAGTTAGTTTCATTAATTTGTCTTCCAAGGTACTTCTTAGAAGTTGTCAAATTTATTTCAAAACAGATTTTTGAAATATGCTTTCTATATCTTTTAAAATTCTATAAAATCTGTGGTAATGTCTCCTAGGTCTTGATATTTTAATTTAAAAAATGTATTATTGATATTGTATAATAGGAAGTAAAGGTCTAAAGGAGCAGGGGAAGTGGGAGAGGTAGGGGAAATGAAAGAAGGGGAAAAATATGAGAATATGAAAAAAATGGAAACAAAATCTTTGCAAATAGGGAAGGGTGGAGGGGATGAAGGGAGGGCAGGAGAAATGGAAAAAAAATAAGAACCAAGATACTTATGTAATGGTACAAGATCCCAATGATGTATGTTAATGTATTTTATACCTAAAATGTACCAATAAGCTTAATGGGGGGAAAAAAGAAGAAAGACACCTAGAGGATCAGTAACTTGGTGTGTCTGAGTGGGTCCTCAGGGTGTGGCCTTGGGGACTATACCTGGTCCTGGCCACTTCTGGTTTTCCCCTTGGTTTCTGCTTCCTGGCTGCTACAAAGCTAACAACTTTCCTCTGCTGTTCCCTTCCACCTTGATGTTTCTACCTTGGAGCCAGCCTACCATGGACTGAAACCTCCATAACTTTGAGCCAAAAACAAACCATTTCTCCCTTTAAGTGGGATATACATAAGGCATTTCATCCCAGGAACAAAAAGCTTACTAATACCAAGTATATATTCAAATCCACTTTTAAATGTTTTCAAGTCCACTTCTGAGTAAACATCAAAATTGAAAAATTCAAATTGAGATTTGTACACCCATGTTCATAGCAGCATTTCTCACAATAGGCAAAAGATAGAAGCAACCACATGTCCATTGACAGGTGAATGGGTAGACAAATGTGATAGTTATATCCATACAGTTGAATATTATACAGCTTTAAAAAGGAAGAAAAATTCTAACACATGCTACAAACAGATAAACTTTGAGAACATTATACTAACCAAGTAAGTTGGTCACAAAATGACAAATGTTTTATGATGCAATGTACATGAGCAAACTAAAGTAGTCAAATTCATAGAAACACAAAGTAGAATACTGATGCCAGAGCCTCTGCAGTGAGAGCATAGGAAATTGTTGTTTAATGAATGTAGAACTTCTCTTTCACTAGATTTAAAAAACCCTCTGGAGATTGGTCTCCTAGCGATATTAATTACCTTAATGCAGTGAATCATACACTTACAAATGTACACTTATGACAAATTTTATGTGTATATTACCACAACTGTTTTAAAAAGGCAAATCTTCTCTTAATATCTTTTAACATACCTTTTGTGTGTTTGCTTTTAAGACGTCTCTTCTATACCTACCCCACCACCCCTTCTGTTCTTGGATAGACTGAATTCTCTTTAGATTCCCTCTACGGCTAGCTGTTAGGCCCTCCTTTGGCCATTGTCTTGAGCATTCCTTCCACTTGGATCTTGTGTTAGATCTTCTGGTTCTTGAATCCCATGCCTTTTTTTTTCTTTTAGTTTCTTGTGCTATTTATAGAACACCTTCTCCAATAGCTTCCCTTCTCTAGAGGGGTGCATGCCACATAATTTGTTTATGTGAACAAGCATATCTGAAAATGTCTTTTTGTTATCTTTATACTTCATTGGTTATCTGGCTGATTATGGAATTCTGTGATGGAAACTAGAATTTGGGAAGTGTTACATTAGTTTTTTCTTTCTTTGGTGCATGGTTGAAAAGTTGACTGTCACTCGGACTTCTAATTCCTCTTCTGAGATTTAAAATATATTCATTCCTGGAAGCTTTGAGAAGTTTTCTTTTGTTCTCAGTTATGCTGGCCTTAAGTACTGAAATTTGCAACATCTAGTTTCATATGTATCCATTGCATTGCCCATTTCTTACGCTCTTTGGATCTGGAGTTTCATGTTTTTCAGTTCTGGGAAGGTTCATTCTAATGTTCTTCTTTTCATTTTCTGTATTTTCTCTTTCTCTGGAAATCTTGCCACTCACACTACACTAATTCTTTTGTTTCTTTATGTTTTCTCTTCTGTTTCTCTATCTTTGACTTGTTTCTCCTAATTTCTGGGGGAATTTCCTCAATTCTGCATTATAAACAATCTATTAGACTTTCAATTTTTCTGCTATCATATTTTAATTCCAATTTCCAAAATTTCATGTTCTGGATCTTATTGTCTTCCTCTTTTGTGTCTTCCTTGTTGTATTTTCTTTGAATAATCTGAGAGTAATTACTACTTTTTTTATACTTTTCTTCTGCTACACACATTGTCTCTATTTCCATCAAGTTATTTCCATTTCTTTACTTTATTTCTCTTATGTCAATTGCTTTTCTCAAAGGCCACATGATCCTTGATTGGTCATTTACATTTAAGATTGAGGTATTAACTACCTGCTTGGTAGCTCTCTGGGCAAATAGACTAGGGGGCTTCACCTTAGTTTTATCAGGTAGGAACCTGCCGTTTTGTTAGGTGACTACCTGTGGAATGTCAGAACCTTTTGGACCAGCCACTTTCTCTCCACTCTCCTGGCTGGATGTCACTGTATTGAGAACCATGTAGTGGGCAGTTTAGAAAGGGAAAACATTTGTCTGCTAGTGTCAAGTTTCCCTGAATGCTCCTGTGTTCACCCTCTTGTCTTACTTCAAAATTTTGCTCTACCAGCCTTTATAACAAATTAAGAATCCTTTAATTTTCAATCTAAAACCTTAACCTGGAGTCTTTTACAAGGATAGGGGAGGGGCAATCATTGACTGTATGGATTAGAGCAATGATGTGAAAATGAAGCTGCTTTTATCTGTAGACTTTATGTAATTTATTTTATTTTTACAGACTTTAATCCTATTTTCAAGCCCACTGACACCCCTACTCTCATATCTTCCTTGCCTTTCCAGTTCCTGAGTTTTTCTCAATTCTGCAGTGTGCATTACTGGTTTCTAGGGCTCCGTTGTCCAAGTGTGGCTTTTGGCTTCCTTTGGTCCCTCTTCTATCCAGCTGCTCAAAATCATCTGCTTTTTTACTTCCATGAATTTTATGCTGATATCTTTTGACTCATGCTTCTTGATCTTTTCTTTGAAATCATTTTACTGTGATTTTTAAAGTACATTTGAACAAATAGTAGAAGTAAAAGTATGTGCTTATCTGCTATAATTTCATGATACTCATTTTTGAATCTCTTTTTTTGTCTATCCCCAAAGAAAGATTTATCTGTGCTGAGTAGTATTTTTGTTTTTTCTCAGTTTAATTGTTCACTTATGTTTTCAACAAAAAAGACTAGTTTTAAGCTGGGCACTTTGCAAGAAACAGGCTACTCTTGAGAAATTTACGTCTGCCATTGCTGTGGTTCATTGTTATAGTATGATATAAGCCTCTGTCTAAATGATGTTGCCTTCAAATATTGAGAAAATCATTTTCAAGGACAGGCACATAGTAGGTCCTTTAAAATATTTCCCAAGTGACAGAACACATAAAAGAATCCCTTAGCAATGAGGTTTGTTAATTATTGGAGTACTTTGCTGCTGCAAAATTAAGTGATCATTTTCATTGGCATAAATCAGCTAACATTTATTAAATGCCTGTTTAGTTTAATGTCATCTTAAATTTAAAAGACTCATTTTGTCTGAAAAAAAAGAATAAACTTGATAATCTCTCAACAGTTCTGCCAACTATAAGATTTGATGACTTCTGTGATTTTGTAGCACTACTAGATGTTTGGTTTTATATTTCACAGCAAGTCCCTAAGCACATAACAAGTCAGTAAAGTAATTTAGACTTTCACCCAGATCAATGCCTTGAGCTTCTGAAGATTGGATTTTTGTTGTCCTCCCATGTTTTAGACTCATATAAAACGAAACAAAATCATTCTTGATTGAGTGATGGGTGTTCTTAAAAGTGCTTGCTATGTATGTTTCCAGGTATTGGAATATATGGCCATTCTGTAAAAGTCATGCCCATTAGTTCTCACCAGATTTTCCAGTACAGATGCTTCACATTTCCCTAAAATGGCAAAAAAAAAAAAATGATGTGTGGAGTGATGTAAGATCAAAAGACTTTTTACACTTAGTAAAATCTATAAAAGGCTTGGTCTTGAAGAATATTTTTAAATAGTCTTCTGTTGGATGATGATGATGATGTTGTTATTGTAACACTTATCTGCCTTTCTGGTGTGCCCAGTCAATATTAGGTAGTTGATGGCTCTGTCAATGTATTTATACAATACAATGGTTTATACTTTAGCCGAGTGGCCTACTTTCCTCCATGAGGAAAGGGTAGAAGAAAAAGAACGAAGTAAATGTTAATATTCACAATGTGATTTAGAGTACAAAGCTTAGATTGGCTTTCCCATTACACTGAAGAATTACAGAGATGTGCAGAAATGCTCTTGGTTCATCATTACTAATACACATGTGCCAAGATATACAGGCATGCAGAAGGATTGAAAAGCAACTGCCTGAGCTCTGAAATCTGTGGAGTTTATAGGTTTAAATCACAGAGACCTGACATCAGGCAAATGGAGTTTCTGAGGCTGAACGATAATTTGGAACCAAGAGTATTTGAAAATGCCAATGATTAAGAAAAATTCTTTTCTTATGATCACCATAGCAAAGCAACTCCTACAAATGTAGTTAGCCCAGAGCTTGTTTTCCATACTTTGAGCTGCCTGTACCTTTTTTTGTTGTTGATGTAAGTATTTTGATTAACATGACTTGATATTTTTGTTGTTGATGTTCCACCCAAGGCATTGAAAGAATGGGAAAATCTGATATGGAGGGATTTTTTTGGCGGGGTGTGGTGGGAGGATGTCCCAAGTCTGTTAAAAAACAGTTAAGATTCAGCTTTACAGGAAGACATCATGTTTATTCAAATATTGGGGTGGCTGCACTTCTCTTCATAGTGTGGAAAGACCATTTGATCCTCTTCTCAACTTGCTTTACTCTTAGCTAAAGAAAGAAGAGATTTTGATTGATCGTGTAATAGATGTTGAAATTTGGAGACGCTGTTAATCTCCAAAGGGAAGATCTCTTGATAGTGATGTGAGAGGAGAATCTCTCATACACATGTGCATACATACATTCATGTGCACACACACATACTGATTAGATCTTGTTTGTGAGACTGAAGGAGGCACTGTACTTTCTTGCCCATGGCATTTCACACTTCTAGTTCTAGTTCTGTACCTAAGTTGTTCATATCTGACCACTTGTAAACCCTTAAAACCAGGGACCAGCTATTTGCCTCTGTCTCCTCCAAGGAAAGTAACACATGGGTTTACACCTTAAAGGGAACCATCCAGATATAAGGATGAAGGGAGAAAAGAGGAAAGGCTTTGCTTAGAGGAAAAGGAATCTGGAGCAAGGTACTTTACTCTTTATAGAATCAGAGGATTAGAACAAAGAAAGAAACACAAATATGAGAAATAAACATGTGACTGGTTTTGGCTGCTCATTTTTTAACTTGCTAAATTTGTTTTGTCAACCCTTTTTCCTCACTTTTTTGGGAGTAACAGTAGTTCTCTTCATTATTTACCAAAATATATTCTAATTGCCTAGGTGCTTTCTTAGTTTGAATATATATTTACATATTCATTTAACAAATAATCTTAAATGTCTACTTTATGCTATGTATGTTACTGACTTTATGCATCTAAATTACATATTTATGATAAATACCAAGAAAATGAGATGAGTATTTAAAAATTAAGAAAAGAGATGCATATATCACATCACAGATATTTGAGGGTTCTGATGGAAAATCTTTAAGTTGGACTAAGACTTTTTTGAAAAGACACAGGAGAGAATCAATTATGTCAAAGAATAGCAAATGGAAAATGAGTGATTTAAAAGAAACAGTTTTAGAACTGAGGTTATTTGATCTATATAAGGGAAAGTTAATGTATACTGTTGTAAAATCATAAAAGTCCAATTATTTTGTTTTATATAATTTTTTCTTGGTCAAAGTAATGCATATATGTAGTTTAAAAAAGCTAGGTTCCATGGGTTCCTTTTGCAATCTCAGTTACTCTGGAGGCGGAGGCAGGAAAATTACAAGTTTGAAGCCAGTCTGGGCAATTTAGCAAGACCCTGTCTCTAAAATGTATTCTATATAGGTTGGGGGTGTAGCTCAGTGGTCGAGAGCTTGTCTAACATACAAAAGGCCCTGGGTTCAATACTGGTAACACACACACACACACACACACACACACACACACAAACACACACACACAAAGGCAAATAATAATTACTGAAAATCCTAATTCTCTGCCTATACTCTCCATGTCTTGATACCTGAATACTAGAAACATATACTTTTGCCTATTTTACATATTTCTTTTGATATTTAGTAATTTTTCATTTTTAAGTCTGGTTTAAAATAGTTTTGCTTATTTATTATTTTGAAACTCACAAAATTTGTACTCCCAATTACATTGCAAGGCACAAAAATAGTAGTCACTGTTGTTTCATCAAATTTGGCAACCTTTCTTGTGGTTCTAAAGAAACCATAAGTGGCAGTGAGCATCAGTGGTCTCTGTAAGCACCATCAGGGTTAGAGATTCTTGGTTTTAGAAGGTAAGATGATGAAGTAGAAAATAGTTGCAGTTAAGAGAAGACATTGGTTTGAATCCTATATGACTTTTGGCAAGTTACTTTTGCCTTTCTGGGCTTCCATTACTATCTATAAAGTAGGATTATTAATTTCTGCTTTTTCTTCACAGGACTATTATAAAAGAATTGAATGGGATTTACATATGTCCCTGTAACATGCTCCATAAATTAAGCAATTGTCTTATGCTGTCCAGTAGAACATCAATGAGGATGGAAATATTTTATACCTGAGCCAACCAATAGTATAGTCTCTCGCCATGTGCTACATTTAGATATCAAGCCCTTCAAATGTGGCTGGTGTGGCTAAGGAACTATGTTTTAACTGAGGCCTACAAAGGTTATATTGCTATTTCAAGTTTACATGGTTAGTCTCTGGAATCAGTGGTAAAACTCATATAAATGATTTTTCAATGTAGTTAGTTTACAGTAATTTTTGAATGACCTTCATGATCTCCCCTTTTACATTAAATTTTGTTTCACTGAAATCAAGGGAGAACCATTTGTACTAGTTAGAGGGGAGAAAGCAAGGTGACAGAAAACTCCTTTGCACTGAGATTAAATGTTTCCACTGAGATGGGCTAAGGCTTTCTTAGTGACTAGATATAGTATAAATACAGGACAGATGAAAATTTAAGGTTACATGGAGAGAATAATAATTTAGATGAGAATTTTCTTGCTTTCTAATTTTGAAGCTAAGTGAAAAATATATAAGCACTTAGAGGCCACTCATTTAAATGTCTCTATTTGAGCCCAAGGAAAATTTAGACTAATTGACCACTGTATTCCTTCTATTGAACCAGTTCATGCCACATTCATAGACTGAATTTCTTTTTCATTTGCTATCACACTTTATTAAAAAAGCATTTCAATTGTAGAAAATAATGAAAATAGTTTTAATAAAAAAGAGGTAAAAATTACTTATATTTATTTTGTTACAAACACTTTAACAATGGGAAGATTTTTGCCTAATATTTTACATATAAGGCCGATTCTTCAAATAAGTTGTGATTGTTATGTTTGATAATTTGATTTTTTTTCTCTTCTCAAGAACTTGTGGCCTTTCAAAATTCTAGTTTTGATTTAAATAGCTGGCACTTTGAGCAAATCACTGAACTTTATTCCTTGGTATCCAGCTTTCTGATAGTATAATAATTCCTATTTTATGGAATTTGCAAATGTAAAAGTCCCGGTTCTGCTACTACCCAATGAAGCAAATAATTTAAGAAGGACAGTGGTGGGGGAAAAAAAAGCTTTATTGACAACAAACCAGAAGATGGAGGATAGAGGCCTTTCACCCAAACTCCATCTTGCTATGGGTTTCAGGCAAAATGCTCTATATGGGGCTTCTGGGGAGTTTAATTTTAGCCATAGCCAGGTGAGTATAGGAATAGTCATTAATTCTTGCAATGATCAGTTCTCTTGACATGGTTTCCATGTTATCTACAGGTTACCAGGCATTTGAGGTGTTCTGCTTCCTGTAAATTTAAAGAAAGATTTCTGATTAGGTCTTAGGGCTAGTATTGTTCTTCGCTGTTTTCTGTTTCTTCTTTTCCAGCAAGTCTGACTTTGTTAGTGAATTATTTGGGAAGTGAGGCAAAACAGAAATACTGAGCAACAGATTTGCTGGTGGTAGGAGTGAGTTAACCCATTCATTGGCTTCAAATTGTTGCAAGGATTAAATAAAAATTTGTAACTAAACTTTTGGCAGTGTTAGTTTTCATTTCTATCCAATGTTTATATTTTTCCTGAAGTGATTTATATGCTCTGAACAAGATTTCTCCATTTCTTAGAAAGGTAAATTGAGTGTCACATCAACTGAATGACTTCATGTGGACTAAACTCAAAATGTGAGCCTACAGGGCACCTTCAGGAGTAGTATATGAACTATAGAGGAAGCAAGACTGGAGAGTGAAAAGTGATGAGCAGGGAGCCCAGCACCTGAAAAGGGGTAGAGTTAAGCATTTAGTTCTTTTCTGTAGTTTCAACCCTCTACTTGCACCATTACACAACTCAGAATCTTCAATCTGTGGAATGAACTGGGGATCCCAATTCCAAGGCTCATTATCTGTGAGGGCATCCTCCCCTGTTAAATTTCATCATCTGAGGTTATTGTGCTAGAGGATTTCATAGGATACTCTGAATAGTAATACCTCATGTTCTGTGATTCTGACCCAGTTACCTTACTAACCTTCCAGGACTTCTTTTAACTGTCCTCAGTCCCCTCCACCTCCAATTCAAGATTCTCCCTTGAATCTGTTTAGAGATACTAGAAACATGATGCAGGGTAACAAAGGAAGTGGATAAAATGTCTGATTCTGACTGTCTCCTTGGAGCAGAAAAAATATGTCCACACAAAAAAATGCAATACAATCACAAATGTACACATGCAAATATGTCAAACTCAGAAATGCTGTGTTAGCTCCGCGAGACAAAAATAAAAGCCAACTTGTATTTCTTGAATGTCTGTTGTTTGCCAGGCATTGGTTTTCTCAAAAATCCTCTGAGGCAGGTACAATTATTATTGTCTTCATTTTATAGATAAGAAAGGTAGCTGTTATACAAAGGTGACATACCTGATAATGACAGAACTCTGCTTTGAATATAGGCCGTATGATGCCAGAGTCCACGTTCTTATTGACTAGAATACAACTTTGTTATACTTATTCAGTACAAAATAAGTCACCTGAAAATAGAATATCTAGAATCCTGCAATGGACATGACCATTGGTAGTTTTAGGAGAAATAAATCATTTCACAACAGTGATTTTACACATTGTTCATGATTAGTCATACTTGTAAACCAATTACTACCTACAAGGCCTGTTACAAAGCAAGTGCTTAAAATGTGATGGATGAATGAATGAAAGATTAACTGAATGAATAAATGACAAAGAAGGTAAAGATAACTTCCCTTGCCTGCTTCAATCAGAAGCAGAAAAAAATGGGATATTATTCTGCATGTTCAGCATGAAAATAGTGTGTCTTTTCTATTGAGTCTGTATGGAAATGCAAACAGGTGTTAGAAAGCTAGTGTTACATTTCAGCAAAATCCATTTAAATAAACATGCTTTGACTTGCCATAGTTCATTGAATGTGGAAAGTAGCACAACAACAGTCAGAAAGCATAGAGTGAATTTTACTAAGAACTCAACAAAAAGTAATTCACGTAGGGGGATCTACAGAACAGTAACTTGTGTGCAAAGGAATGCTTGGGTGATCATGACCAAATTTTAAACCAGACACTGAGCAAGGTATCATAGGACTTGGGGCACCTCAACTGCCTAGGACTCTAGTGTTATCTACCAAAAGAACATCTGATAAACCCCTACCTTATTCAAAATTTCTTTTCTAAGAATGTATTACAAAGTAATGAGGGATGTGACTCTTCCATCTGAAAAGAGTATTGGGACTTTGGGTGATTGTGTTACTCTAGATTCATCAGTTGTAACAAATGCACATTTTGCCTGGGGATGTTAATAAGTGGTAGAGGTTATGCGTGTGGGAATAAAGGTATATGGGAAATTACTGTACCTTTCTCTCAGTTTTGCTGTGAACCTAAAATTTCCCTGAAAAATAGTTTTTTTAAAAGAATATTTGTGATACAAAGAGTCAGATTACTGCAAGAAATCTTTATTATCTTCAAAGTATATGATTTTAAATTGGAATTCTAAAAATTTTGAACATATTCTCTGCCTTTAGGAAAACAAATCTGAAAAAATAATTTAAAAGATGTGTTCCAATACTTGAGGAATTGTCTTTCTAACATAGCTCATTGTGTACCTTGTGTATTGTCTACCTTATGTATTTAGCTTGTCTTCACAATAAGATATTGTTGGCTCCTGGGGAATAAATGTTTCATGCATTTCATCGCCTATCTCCCAGTACCTAGCATGGTGTTTTTCCCAAAGTAGGAGTTCTAAAAAAATGTAGAATTAGTTTAAATCAGCTCCAGGCTTAATGTGTACAATTTGAAATTCTTGGAACCATTTATGAATACACCTGGTGACTATGAAAAGGAAGCGTGTGAGGGTATGAATGTGTCCCTTCCAAAATGCAGGTGTTAAAACTTATTGGTGGGACTAAGAGTTTAGTTCAATGGTAGAGTTGCTTAGCATGTATCAGACACCCTTGGTTCAATTTGTAGTGCCATAAAACAAAAACTTTAATAGCCAATGTGATAGTATTAAGATGTGGAGCCCTGAGAAGGTAAATAGATCTTGAGGACTGTCAGAGCAGCTCTCTTCTGCTCCTAGTATGACTTCAAGGGGTAGTAGACACAAGATCAAAGTGTCATAAGACATATCGACCCATCTGTTGACTCAATTGACTTAACATGATGGGGAGCCTCACTTCCCCAATCTTCATCATAAATTATCTTCCTAAAACACAATTCTTTTTTGTCTTTAATCCATGGGAATTTTAAAATACGCTTGACACCCACTTTGAAACTTTTGCAGCATAGTCCAGGTATCTGTCACCTTAGATATCTTAACACTTTAACATCCTGTTGGCAACACAGTTCCAGAGATGCAGGTAGTTTGGAATAAACTGATATGACTTGATCCTTAGATGTCTTGCTTGTGAGAGAGATCATTGTCCCCAAAATGTCCTCACTAAGAGGAGGGAATGCTACTAAATATGTGTGCCTTCCCACTACTTTATCACCCCCAGGAGTCACTTTGTCTTAATGACCTATAGATGGCATGATATTTATATATTAGGTCCCTGTCCTTTTGGAAGGTTCCGTTTGATATGAGCTTTGAAGAATTTTAAGAATTCAGACCTGAAAACAGGGATAGGGAAGATATTCAAAGATAAGGCAGAAACTTGTTTCAGGGCAGACAATCTCACATTTCTTCAGATTACAGATTTTTTGCTTTAAAATAAAAAAAAATCTGGATTTCTACTGTCCAGTGCCATATCCTTGAATATCAGGTAAGGATAATTCGTTTCTCTGTGAGGCTATTGAGAATGCTGCAGAAAGAATGTACATTTTCATCACTAAGGTGAACATGTCTGTCTTACAAGCAATCTGAAAAACATTCTTATTCTCAGCATAAGACTCACTACTGGGTTAACGAAAAGGCGTCTTATACACCACTACCGATATTTTCCCAAGGTAGGGATTTGGTTACATGAGGTTCTACAAAAAGATAGAACTTTCTTACAGGTGGGCTTGGGCCAAGGGTTCAGTTAGGGAGTCAGAGAAATTAAAAATGGAATAGAAGAAGTAAGGGCTTGCATTGGAGAGAAGGGACGTGATATCAAAATTTGAATTCAAAATTTTCGACAAGGATAGAGGTTTTGTGGGCTTAAGGAAGAGGAAAGGATTACAGGGATTGAGCTAAGCTAGATGGAGATGGGACAAAGTTGCCTTGGAGAAGAGAGATGGGCTCCTTCACACCCACATCCTTCTTAAGCCTTCCAGGGTATTCATAATTTATCTTCATAAACCCTTTGTAAAGCCTGCATAGGGAGGATCAAGGAAGCAGGATGGCCCACGCTGCTTTCGGTTTCATAGCTCTTTTTCCCAGAAAGTCAGGATAGCTCAGAGACCAAAGGTGAGGTTCAAGGCTGAAGGACAGAGCGCAGAAACTAGACATACTCATATACCCAATTCCCTTAGGGTCTCTGCCTGCATGTAGGAGATACAAACAGAAGAGGTAGGGGGAACATAAGAGAGAAACAGAAAGCTTATCCTGTACTTGACCAAAGAGTGAATTTTTAAAAATGTACATCAGACTTCAGAACTTCCTTGTTTCAAAATGTCCCGAAGTCTAAGGGAAGAACAAACTCCACAGTCTGGCAGACACAACATGGCGCTACCTCCTGGCCTCTCTAAATTCATTTTTCATATATATCTTGTACTCTAAGCACAGTTACTTCCCAGACATTGCCACAATCCTGCCTCCATGGCTGTTTGTGCTGCAACCCCTGGCCTTACTGCCTTTCTTTGTTTGGTCAGTGCCTATAGCTCCCTCCTAGCTCATTTTCTCCAGTACCTGTGATATCTCACTCAGCCTCCCTCAAAACCCCTTGAGCACCCAGGCTGAATCATTCATTTCTGGGAGGTTATGCTGTGGAGTTTGTTGTGCTGTAAATTTTGGTGATTTCAGTGGAAACAGATGAACTGATTTTTATTGTGGGTCTGCCACCTGCTCGTGTGTGACCTTGAACTATTTACATAACCTCTTAAAGCTTGATTTTCTCATTTTATTATCTGAAAAAATGAGAATGGTAATGTGCATTAATCTCATCTGGTTGCTATGCGTATTAAATGAAGTAATGCACGTAAAGCATTTAAAACAGCACTTAAGGCATGTAAGATTTCATGAAATGTTAGTTGATATTAACCGTAGCATTTATCATTTTTTAACATGCTACCAGGCTCAGTAAGTAAGTAAAGAGGTACACACAAACCCTATCCCCAATTCTTAAAGAATGAATCACACTGAATTTCATTCTATTAAAAAACTAAAGCTTTGGAAGGAAGGTTTGGAGGATGCTACTAAATCAGAACAATAGGATGCTGAGGGGCTGCCTTCGGGGAAACTTCCTTGTCTCCCCTAACTCCATACAGACCAGTCATTCCAGCCAGGAGCAGCTGGAGGGCAGCATGATGGACTGGAGGTAACCTGTTTGCGGGCCAGGAGCTTTCTCCTTTTAGAAGAGAAAATGGCAAATAAATAAATAAAATCTGTATAAATTTAAATAATTGGAAGGCAGCTTGACTGAAAAAGACACTTTTCTTTTTCACCACAAATGTCACCATCTGGACTTTTCCTTTTTTAATTTCTTTGGGACCTGACAAGTCACTGGGCTGATAGAATCACACCCAGTCAAAAATGACAGACACATCTCAGCAAGTAAGGGTGGGCAGAGTTCCAGGGTCGCCAGTGAGGACCGAGAAACCAGTGGGAGGATGGTTTCCAAAGCTCCCCCTTCTCAGAATACTGGGGCTCCTGGAGTGAGATCTACTGAAACACCACACACACACACACACACACAGACACACACACACAGAGAATATGTGTGCACTTTCTAGATAACATTCAATTAACCTACCAGCTAACTCATTTTCTAGCTAAAACTAAAGGGCAGGAAAGGCCAGTCAACAGACTGTGCTGCTTTTAATAAGTGACATGTGGCCACTCTGTTTCTGCACTTGTCTTGCTTTCCCCTAAACAATCCTTTGTCAAGCAAGGGAAAAATCCAAGGGAACCAATATGAGTCCATGTTCTTCTATTGGTCAACGGAGAAGCTTCATGAGAAGCTTCAGAGTGATATGCAGCTGTCACATATAAATATTCCTACTTGCAAAAACACATTTTACGTCATTTATTTTTGTTACCCTCATATTATTCTTTTTATGATTGGAAAGTACAGTGCCTCTCCTGTATATTTTGTCAATAGTGTTTTTTTCAAAATAGGAAACTTTATCCTTTTGCAAATTGTCTTCTATGGAAATTTATAAAGCTCTGGTCTTCAGGAATATTTGCCTATTGCTTGCTTTATTTGCATGGCCCTTAATGTGTGTGTTACATACAAACACACATACATATATATATTCATAGTCATTTGTCAGACTTTTGCAGCATTCTATGAATACCTGCTTTGGTAAGATTACAAACTTAAAATCCACTAGGATAGTGCTTTACAAACTTGAATATGTCTATGAAGCACTGTAAGATCTTCTTTAAATGCAGATTCTCATTCATTAGTCTATATTTCTAACAAATTTGAGGAGATGCAAAGTTTCCAGTCCAGTGACCACACTCTGAGTAGCAGAGTCAAGAAAAATATGCTTTGCTTTTCATACCAGAAATGCATGAATCATTCTGGGCACATCCCCAGCTTCATACCTCACACATTATTGACCAGAGCAATAGCTTCCTAATCCCTACTAAGTTCACCTGTTATCTCTGCTCTCAGGGCCACTATCCTGCTCTGTCTCCAGCACAGTCACTTTTAATGAGGACGTCTCCAGACAGCTTCCTGTCTCTACACTTGCCTTTCTCTACCCATATTTAATGCTGGGGTCAGAATGATGCATTTAACATGCAAATCAGATCCTGAATCTCTCTTGCATAAAATCCTTAGATGGCTTCATATTATCCTTAGAATAATATCCAAAATTGGTAGCATGGTCCAGACTGGTATCCAAATTTGGATCCATATCCAAATTGGTATCATGGGAGCATGATACCATGTTCATAGAGCATGATCCCGCTCTTCCCTATCCCTGTAGCAACATTGCCCAGCAGGCTCCTTCCTGGCACCATGTTGCATTCACTGTGTCCTCCTTTTGGTTTCCTCAGTATGAAAAACTTCTTTCTAATTCAGGACTTTAGTCCTGATATTTCTACCCACTGCCTGACCTCCTTTTTCTTGGCCTTTCTCTTTCCTCACTGCCCTCCCACCAGCTGCTTCAAACCTTCACCTCCATTCAGCCTTAAAGTCTCAGCTGAGATTTAAACTATTCAACTAGGGTTTTTTTTAGAGTTAGATGCTAGTAAAGGACTTTGCATTTTGCTTCCATGGTACCTATTACTGCCTGTTTTTTATAGTTGTTTGCTTATTGTAAGCTCTGCTGGGGGCAGGAATGAGATGTGCCTCATGTGTGATTGAACCATCAGCTCATGCCTCAGTTTTAGGCATGCAGAAAGCTCCTACTGAGTGTCACTAATGAAAGAATTTAAAAAAAAGAAGTGAACTAAAGGCAAGGGCTATACCAGTGCTGTGTAAAGTAAGAGCTAATAGCAAGTGAGAGTTTCCCAGGGCTGGGTAAGGGTGAGTGAAGTCAAATATTATAAATCACATTGGACATTGGAGAAGTGCTTGTGCTAGGTGTTTGTCTTTCTCTTGCTGAGACCCAATACCCAACACCTACAACTGTAAGCAGGAAAGATTTATTTTGGCTCACAATTTGTAGAGGTTTCAGTCCATAGTCAGCTGGCTGCAAGGCAGGGCACATGGCAGAGTAGGTACAGTTCGTGGCATGGCGTCAGGAAGCAGAGAGAAGGATCAAGAGACGATGGAAGATACACACTTGTAGGCCATGCCCCCAGTGACCCTCTTCCTCCACCCAGGCTGCACCTCCCAAATCACAATTAGCTATAAAGTCAATGGTATACTAATCCACTGAGAAGTGTCACATCCCCATAATCCAGTCACTTCCCAAAAGCTCCACCTATGAGCACATGAGACTTTAGGGAGACATCTAGGTATAAACCATAGTATTCTTCCCCTGGCCACCAAAAGACTCACACCCATCCCTTTATGCAAAATGCCAAGTCCAGAGAATCCTCTGAGAAGGCAAACTCAGCTCTAGAAAGGAAAAGTAAATACTGCCAACATACAAAGGCATGGAGTAAACCTTCCCATTCCAAAAAGGATAAATATGAGAATATTTATAAATATGGGCAGGGAAAACATTAAATCCCGTAGCTCCATGTCCAGTACCTAGGGCAATCTGTGGCAAGACATGAACTCCAAAGGGCTTAGGTGGCTCTGGCCCTCTGGCACTGCTGGTGTCGTCACCCTCTGTTGGACTGGCTTTGCTCACCCCTTGCAACTCTCCTCAGATGTTCCATGTTCTTGACTTTTCTAACTTTCTTGGGTCTCCACTGCACTTTTGGCTTCACACTCATAGCTTCACACACTGCCCTCTCAGAGGCACACTGCTTGGAATCCCAGGCCTTTTGAAATCTGGTGGAAGCCTCCCAGACAGCATAACTCTTGCATTCTGCATCCCACTAAAACCAGCACTGTGTGGATGACGCCAAGGTCTGTCACTAGCCTGAGCAATAGCCAAGCCCTTTTGTACCTTGTTGGTAGTTGCGGAGGTCTCTGAATGCCAGGATGGCTCAGAGTGGTGAGCTGAATCCTGGAGAATCAATTTCCATTCTCTAGGCTGCTGGCATTCTGGAGCATGATGCCTGAGGTTCTCTTCTCAAAGCCAAGTCTTTCACCTTTGCAATTTTGAGCCCTGAAAGGGTAGAGTCTTGGTGGTTCCTCCTAGGTCCTCAAGACATCCTTTGTATTATTGAGATTTTTAATGCTTGGCTTCTATTTAATGCTAATCATTTTAGCAACCAAGCTCCCCTCTGCTCCATCTTTGCAGGCCCCAAATTGACTAAAGCTTCTGCTCTAGCAAAATTCAAAACTTTTGGTTATTCTGCTGGGCCGTTTGCTCTTGATTTTCCTGTAGATTCCTTGATTTAGCTGTAGATTCAGCTAAAGCTCCCAACAATTTCCATGCCACGGGCTGAATTTTAGGTTGCCTTGAAATTTTTTCTTCCAGATTAATTAGTCTACCACCCTTAATCTCTGTCTTCCACAAAATCTCAGGACATAAACAAAATGCAGATCAGTTTTCTGCCAGACCATACCATGCATGGCTGAGGTCTAACTGCCAGTGGAATTCTTCCCAACTGAGAGCTCTTGAGCCTCATCTTTCTCAATTGCAGTACCGTCAAAATTCTGGTCTTCCGAGCTCTGAAAAGAATCTTCCATGAAGCTTGACTTTACAGCATTCTTTACAGCATTCTGCTTTTCCAGGCAGCATCTTCAAATTTTCTAAACTCCTCCCATGAACCATTTCCAAAGGTTTGTGAATGACATGGTCAGGTAGCATTACAGCAATGAGCTCACTTCTCTGGTACCAAAATCTGTATCAGTTAGGGTTCACTAGAGGAGCAGATATAAACACACATTTATATACATATTATCATATATAAAGGATTTACGAGGTAGGTAAGTTTACAGTCAGGTGTAGGAGTATGCAGAAGAGCCATCTGTGTGTGGGAGAGCTGGAGGATCCAGTCAAAAGTCAAAGGCCTAGAGCTCACTGCAGAGTCCCATGCAGGTCTGTATTAGAAAACCAAAGGTTCTACTGTGGAAGGCTGAAGTGTCTGCCCTGCAAGGTGGAAGGGTGTGCTGCAAGCCTGGAGATAGATGTTCAAACGTGATGGTGAAGACTGAACTCATTCAAAGAGACAGAAGTGAGATTTCTTCTTTACCCTTTTATTCCATCCAGGCTACAAGCCTATTGGTTGGTACTACCTGTACGCAGAGTGGGGCTTCCCTCTTCAGTAAGTCAGCCAGACACACCCAGCACTGTGCTAAACTGATCAATTAGGCTTCTCACTCAAGTTGATACCACAATTAGTTATCACAGTGTTGAAGAAAGAGTAGGTGTTCAGTAGGCAGTTGTGAGACAGGGAGCGTTCCACACAGCAGGCAGAGACCCAACACAGACAGTCTTTTATGCTACAGCAATTAATACAGTACTTAGCCTGTAAATGGGGGCTAGGAAGGACTGAGGTTTTAAATCTTAAGATGAAGCTGGGCGTGGTGGGTGAGGTAAGAGGATTGCTGTGAGTTCAAAGCCAGCTTGGACTACGTGAGTACAAGATCATCCTGAACTGCATAGCAAAAGCCTGTCTCAAAAAACTATCTGTTTATCTATCTATCTATCTATCTATCTATCTATCTATCTATCTATCTATCTGATCTATCTGAAGATGATGTATTTGTGTCATAATTAAATTTGCACTTCAGAGATAAACCTGTGAAAACAGTGTTAGGATGAGGAGGATCAATAATTGAGACAGAATAGTTATGAAATTCAGGTGTTATCCCAGGTAAGACATGAAACAAAAACAAATATCATTGTAGAAAACATTTTCCAAGCTTTTCTTGAAGATGCAACTTAAATTACCTGATGTCAACCAATTACACATTCTTTGGGCTGAGAATGAGTACTCAGAGAATCAGAAGCTATTGACAAACTGCATTCATTATTCAGTAAATGCGTATTAAATGCTTACTTTATGCAGGCACTTTTAAAGGTCCTGGAAATGAACCATAGAGCAAAGCAGAAAAAAGTCTTCCCTTATAGAATATACATTCTATAGTAGACAGAAAATAAGGAAATGTGTATATTGTATATTATGTCCAGTGAATATGTTGGAGAAGGGGCCTACTCTTAAGGGCACACAATTTTAAAGAGTATGCATGCTCCACTGAAGGCTCCACTGAGAAAGTAATATTTAAGTAAGGACAGCAAGCCTTGGGGAAACAAGCCTTGCGGCTATCTGGATGAAGAATGTCTTAAGCAGAGAAATATTAATGTGACATTTACAGCAGTGTTTTCCAGTGCCCAGTTCTACCTGGGCACCAGCAGCTTTGGGACCAGTGGCCATGGCCCTGTCCCAAGACAGTAAGTGGCAGCTGTAGCATTGGAGCAGCTCAGCAGTGCTGTCCTCACTAGAGGATTCTGTAACATGATGTTGGTTGTGGCTATTGCTGGCCTACCTTTTAACTTCCTGTTTTATGAACTTCATCCTCCAGCCTTTGAGTTATTCTCTGAGCACCCTGTGATCTTTTCACTAAATTCCTATTCTTAGGTTTGCCAGGAGTTGTTAACTAAGAACCCTGATGAGTGGCAGTGAGTTCCTTATCCCCAGGGAGCTGTGGTCTCTGAAGTTAAGAGGCAACCGCTGTCCCACTTCCCTTACCCTGCTCTTGTTTAAGATGGCCAAAGAGGCTTTCAGCTTCTATGTCATGCTGCCAGCTACCTTGCCCAGAAGAAATGGAATAGCACATACATTTCTAAGCATGAACAGATAGAATCACAGACTTGAGATAAAAATGAAAATATGAAGAGCTTTCTTTGAAATTGACACTTTCATGTCAGAGAAAAGAAGGGCAATAGACCCAGTTAAAACATATGGGTAAAGCATCATAGCTCCTGAGTTGGACAATGGAACAAGAATAAAACCAACATAGCCATGCAAAGAACAGGAAAAATGCCAGGGGTGAGGCATCTGAATCCATTTGGGAATGTGTATTTTCTCAGTTCTGAGTTGTATTATTTTTTCACATTTTAATATCCCTGACACTGGTATGCAGCTTACTATCAATTGTACATATAATATAGTGCTGCTCCCCTCCACCTCTGAAAATCTATTATTAAATTGGTGGTGCATCCTACAATGGATAGCATTGGAGAATCGATAAATAGAAATAGGTGGCATCCTGGATCAAAGAGCCAACCTGTGACTTATCTTCCTTTCCTAGTAAGCACATGTACAGTTAGCAAGCAGAATTTGGTGGAAGGATGTGGAAAACATTGATACTTTATGTGTAGCAGACTTATTTCTGATTATGGTTACTGCCAGGTACACTGGGATGAGTGATACTAAGGTTCATTCCTGGGGTAAAGTCACTAACAAGATAGTGTAGGAGCAACCCACAGAAAGGACTTCTCACTAAACAGATATAAAGTAACTTGGAAATCTCTTGTTCCTGGTGTCGATGGCTTCTAATGCAAAGGCTAGAAAGAAATTCACTAAAAGAAGAAAAAAATTATGATATTGAACCTTATAAGGAGTAAATCTACTACTCTGATAGGCTCCAGGAAGCAGAATAATGACACTGATAGAAAATTTAAAATGTCACACCACCACCTCCCAGCCATAAAAGGCCACTAGACCCAACAAAGCAATAAGTGTTCTTTGGGAAGCAAAGATATGGGTTTTGTCATAAATTTCTTTAATACACTGGCTGTTTGGATATCTGTTTCTAGGCCTGACATATAAGGTGTTTGGAACCCAGTCCTTCCTTCACCTTTGGCCTAGTTAAAACTTTCCCAACAATACAATTGCAGTGTTCCTGCATGTTCCTCACCTCAATGTCCCCAAACCCAACTCATCCCACAGCTTCTGACCATGATAAACCCCAATGGTCAACACCAGGGTCATATAAATAAGCGCCTCCCCCATCACTAGTGTTGTTTTTAAGCTAGCCAATCCACAGTCCTCAAGGGAAAGCCTAGAAGAAAATGCCCAAGAGCCTTAATAAATACATATTTCTACATTCTCTTTCTCCCTCTTCCCTACAATTGTATAGCTCCCTTGTGCCTCCAGACTTCCTCTTAGGCTCCAGTCAGTATTCTTACTTCTCTGGGGCCTGTGAGTAATAAAAATTTCTTGTTTTGTGCATTTTGGTTGCACTTCCACATTGTGTGTTGTCGGACTCACACACTCTCACACCTACAGTGCCTCCCTGGGCTTACAACCACTCTCAGGAAAGATAAAGCCCAAATGAGAAAAAAATCACCAAGGCCTCCCTTCTGCCTATAGTTCAGCCTGAGCAACAGACATTTACTTCATCGTTCTTCATTTGCTGACTCTGATTCAATGCCCCATTATGGCAGGCTTGTTATCTTTAGAGTGGCCATGCTCTGAAATCCAGGAACTGCTAATGAATCCACAGGTGTACCACCTGAGCATTTTTAGACTATCCATGTCACATTTCAATAATTTTTCACCTGTAGGATATTTTAATCATTAGTTGCTCTTCCAGCCTATAGTACTATGATTTTTTTTTTTTACCATAGTTATTGATGGGCTCTTCTCTGAACTGGAAGGACCTCACCAGATTCTTACTGAGCATGAGATGTTCTGTCCATAGCCTTCTATTTCATGACGTTCTCCCTCCTCAAAACCCAGTTTGAGAGAGTGGGATAAAAATGCCACTTACTCACTGTCTAAATTTATTTACTGCATAACAAACAACCATAGGTACACAGAGATCAGCATTTATTTATCTTACATTTGGGGTTGCTGAGTGTTGCCTGTTCCTGCTGGGCCTTGTTAACTCTGCCCCACATTTCTCTTACCCTATTCTGGGATCAGAAGCCTCCCGTAGGCATGGTCTTCAGGCATTGATGATGTCTGGAAAGGTCGGTGCAAGTGTTATTCAGGCCTTCAGTCACATCATACCCTCTTGCCTTCAGTTGGCCAAAGCAAGCCATGCAGTTGACCCTCTATCTTTGGAGGTGGGGAATGAAGGAGGATCCTAAGCAGTTATTGGTCCCAAATTATGATCACTTTGTAGTTGCCAGCTTGTGGTTCCCACCTTGTTTGAACCTACCACATCACCCTAACCCTGGCCTCTGGTCACTAAATTGATATGTATTAAGTACTCATTAGGGACAGGGAAGGTGAACTCACATTTTCTAAGCCCTTACAATGTTTCAGATCCTATGTAATGAACTGTATTTTGTGTGTGTGTGTTTGTAATTTTTTCATTTTTTATTAGTGCATGTTTGTAGTATACAATATTTCCATTTCTTGTGTGGGGTTGGTACATGTACATAAAACATCTTAATTCCTTTTTCATCTCTTTTCCCTCCCCTCCCCTCCTCTTCCCTCTATCTCTTGATCCCCTTCACATTTGAGAAAGAACTATGTTTGCTGTTATAATCAGCTATCTGTATCCAGCCACACTTGCAGGTAAGTTATTACCCTCAGTTTTAATGAAGAATGTAATACACAAAGTGGGTCAGTACATCTAAGCACTTAGGCAGGCAGGTGCAAAGTACCCTCACAGAGCTTACTGCCATCATGATTGCTTGTTTGTCCCTGTTAAGTAAACTTCCTGATTTCATATATTCTTAATTGTCCCAGTCTTAGCTGCCAGAGCTCTGTCTTTCTGATTCACTGTCTACAGCGGTCCTGAAATGACCCTTCAAAAGACTGAAAACAGCCTACAGATAATAATCTGCTCATCATATTGACCTAATTAACATATTTATTTCTTATCCAAAGGAAGAAACTAAGAAGCTTCTTGCTAGGGCTGAAGTGTGCAAGTATCTTCTGTCTGCTTGCTAGCTATTAACATTCTCCATCAAGAAGCCAAAGTGAACATGGGATTAATGGCATCTGTGTACTGCCTGTATTACTTTGCTGCAGAGCAGACAACCGCAAAATCTCCAGTCCCACCATAATCAGCATTTAAGCTTTTGTATGTGGGGTACACTTTGGAATGGACCAAGCTAATTGTGAATCATGCCTGTCCACAATTTTCTCCTCAAAGGTGTGAAGCTAAGAGCACCTCTTCTGCTATACTGGTGTGAGGATCATCCAGGACACACTACACAAAGGTACCTAACACACAGCCTGGAACACTAAATATTCATAGGTTCCCCTCTCTATTTCCCAAGAAATTTTCTCAGCAGCAGTTGCATCTTTAGTCACACATAAATCCCCACATCAAACTTTTCAGGATGAAAGAACTAACACAACTTGTTTTGTGATGTTTCATGGAGGCTTCATTTGAGTAAAAAATATATTGGTGACATCCATATAATGACTGCGTGATTTGTGTGTGTGGGTTAGAAAGACAGGCGTGTACTGAGGGGGAAATGATACAGAGCTAATAAGTTCCTATCTGTGAGGTGACCTGTTCTCCACCTGCCTGGCTGCATATTCATGTCAATTTCCTCCCAGTTACCTAGGGCAAGAAATGAAGAGGAAAGATCTTTAATCATTTTTTTATTCTAATTGAAACATTTTCCTTGCAAGTGGAGAGAGAACAGGTGCCTAACGAGCCCACATGATGATTCACAAGGTAGTAGATATCGCCACAGACATAATTAAACTGGAAGATCAATGAAAATTTTCTTTTTGGAGTACTGCCAGCTCTACCCAGACTGGGATCCTGCTAGCTGCATTTATGCACAGCAATATCCAGAAGTGTGCACTCACACAGGTGTGCCCCCACAATATCGTCACATGATGAATTAAACAGTCACTGACTTGCACGTCTAGTATGAGTTATTTAGAAAAACACCTATTTCCATGTACAGTTAATGATCTATGTACAGTTAATGATCATCTGTCAGGAAAGCAGGCAATTGCTGCATTTTACCTAGTCTTACTTTCCTTTCTCCTTTGTTATGTTTTTCGATTTTGGTCAATAAATAAGCATTGGCCCTGAGGGTCAAGACCTGAAAGGAAGCAAACAAGGGGAGCGAAGTAGAGGGAAAGAACGTAAGAAAGAGGAAGTCAGCAAGAGAATGAAGCATTGCAAATGTGTGGGCTCCCCCGTGTAGCTCCAGAAATTGTAGGGCACTGACTCCAGGATTTCTAACTACTCTGTGGCTCAGGATCCTTGAATTCTTACAGCATGTAAATGAGCCAATTCCAGTGCTGAAGGTCCTGGCTTGTTTGATAGAGAGAACATAGAAGAACTTAGGGGAAAGGATTACCATTCAAGGCTGGCATGATGCAAATGTTAACAACCTTGTATTCTTCGAAATTTCCTTGCATAAATGAGAAAGACAAAACGAACAAAAACACCAAAAAAATAATAATAAACCCACCCAAATTCCACCCTGATATTTCCTTTCAGTTGTTTTGTAACAAGACAAAATGAAAACAATCACTTTTAGAATTAGACATCAAAACTCTTTTGTGTTCAGTTCCACACAACAGGTAGATCTGATGCCTAAAGCTCATAGGAAGATCAGTGCTTTGTGCACATTTCAGTTAAGAGAAGATGATGCAAACTGTAATCCAAATATTGCCCCTCAGAATTTTCAGAAGAAAAGAAGAACATAGAAGAGTTATAAAAGAATATAAATTCTTTTGTTAGGCCCTTAATGAGAGCTCTAGACTAACAAATTTGTTTTTCCAGGATAGAATAACTACTTTTACAATTTCAAAAACTACTTTCTACAATTTCTCTGTGGATTAACACAACACAAATTTGTTCTCAATCACATGATGAAAGCAAAGTTTGATCTGGACTCTTTAGTTGGGCAAGTCTTCGTGCAGCAAACTGAGGGATCCAGCTCCTGCCAATATGAGATCTCACCATCTAGGAGATCTTCAGAAGACCTTGAACATGGTGGAAGACCACAGGAGGCATTTTATAAGCAGGACTGGAGGTGGTCCATGTTCTGTGGACAAGAACTCAGACACAGGTGGGTTATGGCTTTAGGTTTTAGAGGAAGGTCCATAACCACAAAGAAGGGCCTTGTTCTTGGAGTGCATCTCACACAGTTATCGGGGGAAATTCCTAGAGAATATTGACAAATTAATTAATTTATTATTTTTTCAAACATTTCTCAGATGATTGTCCTAACTTCTGAAAAAGGTCCCACACTGATAAAGATGAGGGGAGCATGATCTCTTTATGTTCCTTCATAATATTTAATAGCATAAGGCATATAATTGTTACTTGATGAATATTTGTTGTTAGCCACAGTAATACTGTCTTAAAAGGCATGTATAAAAAAACAGTGAGGGAAAGAAAAATAACTTTCTGATAAAAGAGTTGACAGTGATTCCGTGTAGTCTCAAAGTCAGCATAGTTTTGAATGCTGGGGAAATGGTGGAGAAGAAAATAAATATTTGCAGCCTGAAACCAAGGCTCTCTACCCCCTGCTTCCATGAGCATGTTGACTGGTGCTTTGTCTCTTTTGTTTGTTTGTTTAAGAAGCAGCAGCAATGATCTAATACTTCTCTAGGATGTTAGGTAGATGGTCATAGAGCAAGTGAAAATGGAGAATGATAGGAAATAAAAGACTGGGTGGTAAACTCTTCAAGGAGGCAGGTTAATGGCACATATAGTAAGTAGAGGACAACTTGGATAGCTTCAGCTGATCATTATTTGTCCTTTTTCAAAAGGGTTTCTGTTTTGATTGCTTCTTCTGGAAATGAGGTAATAATGATAAAAATGCAGGGCAGCTCAGAAGAATGGGTTTAGGACACCTATCATCATATGAGATGAGTTCATCAAGATTTATGTCATTACCGTGAACCACTGAAGGAATTTATGATGATGAGACCATTATAAAAGATTCCAAAAGATGTAGTTAGCTGGCTACACTGACGTCACCTTTCACAGTCCCCTCAATTAAAGACAAATAACTATACCTTTTGTTTGTTTGTTTTTGGTACCAGGGATCAAACTCAGGTCTTTCTGCTTGCGAGGCAGGTGCCAGAACCACTGAGCTACATCCCTGGCCCAATAACTATACCTTTTGACACAATTAGCTCTTTTATTTTTCCTTTGTAGGAAAAACTTCATTTGTGTGCAAAAAAATCCTCAAAAGTTTTCCAACTTTGTCATTCAGAGAAGTGAAGAATGCTTAAGTGTCTGCTTCCTCAATAGATTACTCCCAAGCTATGCAGAAGTAACCATCAAGCTGACTAATTTTTATTCCTTCAGCAAAGTTACTGTGTCAAAGTCTTATCCCACAGAGTCTGTGAAGCATTTCTGGTTATAGGTCTTACCTCTGCCCTGACACCTCTATTTGTCTTTGGCTTGTGGCCTTGCATTTTCCATGTGTGTTTTTTCTTCTCCTCGATATCAAGCCCTTCAAGAACATGGAAAGAGCCTTACTCAACTCTGTTATCTACCATGCCTCTGACTTCTGCAGGAATCGAATAACTGTGGTCGTCCAGGCTCAAGAACAAGAACACTGCATAATGCATTTGAAGACATGAGACTCTTGTTCTTGCTTAGGGGCAGCAAACTTTTTCTGTCAAGGGAATATTTTAGAGTTCAGAAGCTACCCAGGCTCTGAGGAAATGGATCTACTCTCCTGCTGTGACATAAAAGCAGTCAGAGACAACATGTAAACAATTGGGTATGGCTGTATTGCAAGAAAATTTTCTCTATGGACACTGAAATTGAATTTCACATAATTTTCACATACCATACAAAATTTTTCTTGGTTTGTCTTTCTTTTTTCCCAACTATTTAAAAATGTGAATCATATCCTAAGCTTGCGGAAAACAGAAACAGGTGGTGGGACATTTGGCCTGTGAGCCACAGTTCGCTGCCTCCTGGACTAGATCGTGAGGCTGCTGGCACCAGTCTTGGTGGGGGGATTTACTAATTATCTGAAGCTGCTTTCTGGAAACTTCTACTCCATTTCCTTAGCCAAGTCACAAGTGCTTTAGTTGGTCCATTTCCTAACAGAGGAATTACTGTTTTATCTGATTGCTGTCTTCAAGGGCACTCAAATGAATTAAGGTTATAGAATTCTTGGGTAACGTACATCACTTTAGGACGAGAGAGTTGTGATTAAAATGTTAAAATGGAAGAATAAAATATAATCCATGGTTTATAGCAAGTCATCTTAGATACTCTTAGGAATCAGTAACCCATATCATCATTCTCATTCATCCAGGTGGCATTCATTCAATTCACAAAACAAGAATTCCCACTAACATGAAATAATACCAGACCACATACCCAGATCAAGCTAAATATACACCCAAAATTCTGGTATCATTGTGAGACATGATGAAAAGCAAATATATCTGCTTGCACAATTTTTAAAAAATTTTGCAACACAAAAATATGCACACCAAAGTGGGAATCAGTAATTTGATGCAAGCACATACACAAAACAATAGTTTTAAAATATCAGTTAGAACACAGTACCTTTAAGGAATTTGGGTTTTAGTTTTCTATACACCTGCTTGTTGAGTATAAGAGAGAGCTAGCTGCTGCCTTTTTTCCTGCTACCATTTCCAAGAGAATGCAGAAGCGTTATTTACAAGTGTATATTGTTTCCTGTATAAACCTATTGTCAAAAAAGGTTTTAGGGATCAAAAGTCCATGCTATCAAATCAGGCAGCCCTGAATTCAAACCTAAACTTTATCACCTATTAAATGTGTGACTTCAAGTAAGTTGCTCAATCTCTCTGAGCTTCAGTGTCTTCACTTAAGAAATGGCAACATTAATGATTGTGGGTACAGGTGATAAAATGTGCATAAATTATATATCATAGTTCCTGTTCATGTATAGTAAGATTTACTAAGTAGCAGCTGTTATTCATAAATTTGTCATTAGAAGAAACACAGACCATGATGAGTGAGGTAGCACACTTTTCAGAGGCAGACGAGAATTCAGAACAGGCAGAGCTGGAGTTCTCAGAGCTGTGTTCCCTTGCTGGAGTATGTGGAGTCCAACTGATGGTGATGAGGTATCTGTCTCTGTAATGGACCTGCTTATCTACAGGCACCACCCTGCTTTGCTTTTCTTGTTGAGTCGTTTCTGGTTTCACTGGGGATTCTGGTGATCTCTGGAAGTTTCACTGCATTTATGCAACTTTCCCTTAATCAATATTTTAGAATTCTTTATTCATTTTATTTTTCTCATTTTTATTCCCTTCTAATTTTCCCTTTGCTTATATTATGGGCTGATTACAATTTATCAAATTCTCAATCAAAAGCTCTGATTTCATATTCTTTTTAATCAATATGTTGCTCATCTTCCTGACTTAAGTCAACGTGCTGAGCAGAACAGTGGATGAATAGTTACAAATCTTTGTCTCCTAGGCAGTTGTTAAATGCACAAATCCAAGGATACCTAAGGGATGCATCAGGAAGACAGGAGCTTATTGCTAGCCTCATTTACAGCCTGCTCCGCACACAAGGCCACCACTGTGTTGGGGGAAAATGTAGGATTTGGATTCAGAATACCCAGGTTCAGGAGTCTTCTCAGCCGGCCATTGGTACAGGAGCCTCAGTAAGTCTAAATTTAGTGTACTGGTCAATAAAGTGGCAATGATTGTGATACTTTGCTTGTATCATTTAATATTAATAACAATGAATGTAATAATCACTTTTTAAAGCACACGTCACCAGCCATACTGCTCCAGGCTAGTGATAATGATGATTTTCATCATTCACCCCATATGTATATGTATCTATAAGGAACAAAAATATCTAGTAGAAAAGTCTAGCCCTGCCTCTGACACTAAACTGTTAACTTTGGAAAAATTACTCATGCACTTGAGAACTAATTTTCATATGTGTCAAATAAATTAGATAATCATCAGTGTCCTTCTGGGCATAAGGGTTGGGGTTTCATGAAAACCAGGAAATAGGCATGGAAAGGTAGGCTGGCTACAGTCTGGAAAAGCAATAGCAAAAATGCAACTGTGGCCAGCAGGACTGCAGGACCACCCTGAGTGAGGAAACCTAAAGATGGTATGGCGAAAGTAACTCCAAGGGAGATGCAGTGGGGACAGAGTATTCAGTGGGCTTAGGGGGAAGTTTGCTTAACACAGAGCCCACACAGTTCCCAAGCTGACAAGTCAGGTCTGCACACAGAGCAACTCAGGGAAACAGCCACCGATGAGTGTCACTTTGCATAATGTGATGAAAGACTGTCCTGTGTCCTCCATGAACCTAAGAAGGGAGAGAAGTAGAGAAGGTTCAGAGATGACAGCCTCTGGAATGGGCTTCTTGCCTCCTCTCTACTTCCTCTCTCATCCATCTCCCATGTTGCCACCAGAGGGACCCTAAACTCAAATATGGTCCTCCCCCTTCCAGGATTAAATATCTGCAATGGCTTCCTACTCTCTGTGTAGTAAAACCTAGAACCCCTTTCTTATAGGAGTCATCAGTATGTACATGGTCCACTCTGATTCCTTGGCCTCTTGTACATCTTCTCTTTTACAGGACCACACCGCTCTGAATTTATCATCTCGGTTTTCCTCGTAGTTCAGTGGCTTCCCACGTGCAATTACTACCATTAATAACCTTACACAATGCTCTACTTGGAGAATTCTTTCTTTTCTTTTCAGACCTAGCTTAATCATTACCTTCATGTTTCAAAGATTATTGTGTCCCGTGCCATAAACTTAGTAAAGGCAGTGTCTACAAGTCTATTTTTCTCTACATGCATGTGAACTTCTGGAGATGAGAAAGTTTATGGTACAAATAGCGTGTGAAGTTTAGTAATGATTAACTAAAATTACCCCAAGCATGGGACTTTGGGAGCATCAGGAAAGAACAGGTAGAAAAGGACAGGACTCTGGAATATAAATGGGCAAAACTCAAGAATTTGAATTCAGTAACATTGTAAACAGAGTGAATAACATAGATCTGAATATCTTTACCAATTAAATGATTGATTTGGTAGATGCTAAAGATTTATTATGTGCCAGGTACTATGGATATAAGAGCAAATAATGCTGCCTCAGCAATCTGCCAGTATCCTCCACAGTGTTGAGCAGGGGCCCTTGCATGGTAAGTGGTCTAGCAAGTTAGGGTGAGAAATTTGCTTTTAGGGTAAATACAGTAGAAAGCCTTTGATATAAAAATTTTAGGCTAGGAAATTAAGTGATCTGATTGACATTTGGAAAAGCCAGTCTGGCTCTTGTATGGAGAACAGGTGAGCATATACACAGGGACACAGTTAGGAAGATATAGTGCATCAGACCATCCATCTACTGTTTTACTCAGCACAAATGATACTGACCTCTTGATCAGACTCACCTGGAAGAGGGTTAATACACAGCTTTATGAACCTCACCCCTAGAGTTTCTGATTTGGTACATGTAGTAGTGATACAAGTGGGTAAGTGAAAAGGTTGTACATTTAATAATTTCCCAGATGCTGCTGATGCCACTGGTGCAAGAACCTCACTCTGGGCACCGCTTACTCTCTCAAGAACATGGCAGTGAAGTGGGTCACAGTGCCTTGGCTTGAGAGACAATCTGAAAGTATGATTAAAAAGACATGGTATATCCCCACACTAGAAAGCATTAGGACAAAGAACATTCCCATAATATTTAAAGGAAATAAAACATCAGAAAGTCTAAGAGAAGGAGTATCCATCATAAGAAACTTAGATGAGGTTAAGAAGAAAAAGAAAGAAAAGAAGCATCCTTCACAAAGGAAGCCACAAATATATGGAATCCTTTACATCCTTCTACCAACAAGAAAAAGGAGTTGGTTTCCCAGGCTCTTGGAAGGTACTCTGGATTCTAGGAATGAATGTAGCTCCTAAAACTTGGAATCTTGTGGATGTCTGAATAAGAATAGGTCCAGAAGGAAAGGAGACATGGAATAAGTAGGCCCTGGAATTACCCAATGTAGTTGCTTTCAGGAGTCTCAAGGACCAGCTACTCAGCAGCCAGCTTGGCTCTTCTAACACCCAAGAACATATCTCTTCTTCTCCTGGAATTGACTCTGCACCCCAACTGCTCTTTCCTCACATAGTGTGCACTTCAGAAGTTCAGTTAAAAATCAAAAGCTGCGTGCCAGTGCATGAGGTCTCTGCCTCCTGTGTCATCTTAGCATCTGCATTTCTGCCCTATTAGCAATCTCACTTTTGTCTCTTTGTCCAGCTCTGTTGTGAGTTGAATTGTGTCCCTCAAAAATTCAGATATTTATAACTCCCACTACCTCAGAATGTGACATTTTCTAGAAATAACGTCAATAGAGATGCAATTAATTAAAGATGAGATCATTAGTTTACGTCCTAATTTAGTGTGACTGGTGTCTTTATGAAAACAAGAAATTTGGACCCAGATACAGGCTTTACAAAACAAAGAGCACCAACATTGCCAGCAGACTACCAGAAGCTAGGGGAGAAATGGGAGAGATTCCTCCTCATGGCTCTCAGAGGGCCCAATCCTACTGATTTCATTCTTCCAGCCTCTGAAACTGTGAGGCAATAGCCTTTCCCTTACCGAAGCCACTCAGCATGTAGCCCTTTGTTACAGCAGACAAGCAATCTCACACTAGACCCTGACATGATTGTTCCAGTTGAGCTCTGCACTTACCTCTCAGCTCAGCCTTCTTTGTCTCTTAGATCTCTTTTTCTCCCGTGGTCTTAGCCAGTGGGCCAGTGCTAAGCCTTCCATAGTACAGACTAGAATTCAGATACATGCCCTACATCCCCGCCTCTCCAGATATGGAATTTTGACACAGGTCTTTGTTGGAAAGTTATCTACTTAGGAGTCTGTTCCATGTTTTATTATCATCTTTTTATCCTAACAATTATCACAATGCCTATCTCATGGCCAGTGTGTTTGTTGAATAAATAACTAAATTAATGAACTAGCCATTATCTATTTTTCCCTTTGGTAAATGGAAAAACTCAAGGGCTTTTGACCTTATGCTCCTGTCTTTTTGTCAATACAATGAGTAGTTTGTTTGGGAAACATCTGTTTTTGGATCACATTACACTGTAAATGCATATTCTTAATGAAAGTGATCAGGGCAGATCAAGCTGACATTAACACTAAAGATATGGAGGATTGCTTTGGTGTGCAAATGGAAATGGTTTGGTGCCAGGGATAATGAAATACATGAGAATTAGGACTGCATTATTAAACTGAGGGGATGAAACTTGTCATTAGTTCCCACTGCTTCTTGGAATTATTGTTAATAGCTATCTGAGTGAGGAGACGGGAACATGTGGAGAACAGGATGTGAAGAAACAAATGTGTAGATAACGTCTGCTCACTGAGATATGCGGTACTTGGAACTGATCATCCTGCAGTTTTTGCTGAGAGGCTAGTGATTGTGAACTGATCTCTTTCCCCAAGCTCAATCAGAGGTGCAAGCCACTGACAACTCTGCAAATTCTTCCCAAGTCTGCAGGAGGCTTTGATTTCCAATACAATGCAAAGTTCACATGGCACACTTGGGTGCCAGACCCTGAAGAATGATGATCTGTGTTGATCCAGGGAGGGGTTGTTTTCATGGAAAGAATGCTGGTAAAACGGTCTGAGTCCATTTGGGCTCCTAGGACAAAATACCATCAACTGAGTGGCTTAAGACATCCACTAAAATTTATCTCTCCCAGCTCTGGAGGCTGGGAAGTTCAAGATCAAGGTGCTGGCAGATTTCGTGCCTGGTGAGAGCCCACTTCCTCATAGACAGTGGTCTTCTTACTGTGATCTTACAGTGAAAGGAGCTGGCCAGCTGTTTGGGATCTTTTTGTAAATACCCTAATGTAATCAAGCCCTACAGTCCCTGCCTCCCACTATCAAAATCTTTGGGACTAAGGTGTCAACATAGGAATTTTTGAGGGACACAAACACTCAGACCATAGCACAAACCAAAATATTGTTTGAAAAAGGGGACACTGGAGTACATTTAAACCAGTACAGCAGCATAATCTGGGTTAGTTCTGGGCCAACCAAAGCATACCATCGCCCTACTGTGAACAATCTAAAATCCTATTAAAATCCAACCATACCCAATCTTGTGTTATTTCATCAGCATTTACCAAAACTACCTTGCCAAGGATTACTCTTACCTCTCTAGAATTTCATACATTAGGGCCAGAGATGTAGGTCAGTGGCACCGTGCCTGCCTTGTGAGCACAAAGTCCTGAGTTCGATCCCTGGTACAAAAAGAAAAAAAAAGGAATTTCATATGTAACAAGAAAGCTTTTCCATAAAAACCCAACCAATTTTTTATGATCTATCTTGTTGTATTACATGACCTAAATTTTCCAAATCATTTTTAATTAAAAATATGAATTGCAAAACTTATGGTACTATCCTTCCAATATCTGCCGTGGATAATTAACACAAATAGGCAGAGAAGAAGACAATAGACAAACAATTAAAAAGTTGAATTACTCATTAATGAATATCCAAAAGGCACATTCAAAAGGGTAGAGCTATCACTGGAAATGCAAAAGGTTCATTTGAAAAGGCATGTGATATCTGGAATAAAACAGCTTAAATTTGCATCTCAGCTTGGCTCTCCTAATTGGGTGATGCTAAGAAAGTCATTTCCCATCTCCATATAACAATTTTCTTGTCTATGGAATGGGGCATATAGATAGACATACATACAGATACATATATATAGGTATAATGTAGATTTTATTCATTGCTACATCACGGAGGCCTTGTGTGTGGTCTGCAACATTGTAGAGGTGCAGTGATTAATTGTTGAATAAGTGATTGAAAGACGGAATGGATGGAGCAAGGAGCAATGTTCAGGTAAGGAAAGAGTGTAGGACTTAATTGTAGCGATCATATTTAATTCTGTCACACAAACAGAATAAAGAAATATCAAGTGTCTTCAGGGGCTAAATTCTGGGACAGAAGATCATGTCATTACATGGACCTCATATAAACTCTGCCCAGCCTGAGGCTCTCTGGCTGTCTGGAGCTTTTCCTGCAATTTTTATACCATTGTTTTTCTTTAATTAAGCAGCTAGATTAGTTCCTAGGTTAATAATATTAATGACATTCTGAGTCTTGATTTTTCCCATTTTTAATCAGAAATGGAGACATGTCTTTTTAATAGTTTTAATGATTTCTAAATTTAGGAATGTTTATGAAATCAAACAGTCTGCATTTTAAATGGTGCTACAAGTGTCAAAATTAAGTGATTTTTCTATTTTTGAAAGACACTAGTTTTCAAAAGGACATTAAATGCGAGTAAGATTTACATACCCTTGTAGAATTCCTGTTTGTCTACTCTTACAAAAAAATGAGATAGATTGAATGTCTCATTCTATTAACCTTTTATAAGCAGACTGGTTCTTAGCTCTCAGTGGAATCTAAAGTATTGTTAACTCACAAATCAACGGTGTGATTATAAAGCTTCTTGAAGCCAATCACCGGAATGAATTAAGTAACTAGCAAGATTACATGGTGCTTCCAGCCTAATGTGGCACAATTTAGATCACAATAATTGGTGCCCAGTGAAGAAAAGTATGTGTCAAATCAATCACTTAACTCTTCTCCATTGATAATTGAGGCTGGCTCTTAAAGTCATTGATTACCTTGAGAACAGCTATTAAAAGAAAGAAGCCAATAGGCTGAGTAGATGTTTTACTCTAATGAAAAGTAGCTTTGTTAAAGTAGATAGTTGTTGTTTCTGAGCAGTGTCTGACTCACTGAGTCATTTCTGAGAGCAGGTCTCTTCCACCATAGTGACCAGCTCAGCCCATAGATGGTTCTTCCAGTACAGTTTTGCTGAGTTTTATGGCAGAAGGCAGAATGGTGGAGGAGATATTTTGACCACTTATTGCAATATCATGCTGGATTTGAGATATTGGGACACTTGGCATGAATGTCCAACCCTTTCTATGTTTCCTGCTCTTTTAGAGGCCTCCCCTTGGCCTTCCCCACTGTGATAGCTCTTATTCCACTGGGCAAGGACTCTGTGTGAAGGGTGTACAGACTACACTTATGTATAAGTACCTCTGTATAAGTGCAGACCAAAGAAATTGCCACCAGGCGGTTTCATAGAGTTAATGGGCTCACTGTGACCTAGAGTTTGGCTAAGATTGAATGTTTAACCTGGCTTCTATGCGCTTCCAATCAAACAGAGTGTCATACGATTTTTTTTGAACTTTTAGGTATAGATGTCCATTTGGAACCTAACAGTCCTTAGGATGTTTCCATGTTTCCTCTCCCCCAGTTCACATCTATTTAAGTAAACAGCCATCAATTCCTTTAGAGAAGAATTGGTAGAACTGGTGTCATTCGCACTTGTATTTAAAAGGTCCTTCTTCCAGCCTCTTCTTCAGTTGGGGCATTCCCAGGATAAAACTTCACTCAGGTTTGGAGACTGTACAATGGATTATGGCTCTCCATGGGGGCAATTGCTATCAGCTACCTGATCATCCACCCTTGATTTCTTTTGATGCTACAATTAGCCCAGTGTGCAAAAGCCTTTTCCATACCAATTGGGTGGTTTCCTAGAAAACAATCCTAAAGTGAAGTTTAGTGTGCAGGGTGTTTCTTAAGGTGTAACCTGGGCATCAACATCTCTGAAAGAAGAGTGGAAAGATGAAAAAATGAGATGCAATATAGGCTGTCTTGGGACCCCATGGGGAACTTGAGAGTCAGAACTCTAGACCTTCAGATGGGCTAAGATAGCCAGGCTTTCAGCCACTGGATGTGGGTGATCCCTGGAGCACAGTATGGTGGATCTCTGCAGTGGACACAGTCCTTGAAGCAGCAAGGAGCTTCTGCTCACCACATCCCCAGCAACTGGACAACAGGCCCTTCCCTGAGGAGTATCTGGAAAGCACACCCATGTCCAAACCATCTGCTTTTTCATCTGAATCAGGATCTTCTTTTCTTTGTATGAATCTGAGCACAGCTAATAAAAATACTGTGATAACAAAACCAGGGCTGTCCATCCCAGGAAAACTGGGACATTGGTCATCCTTGCTGTAGTAATTGCTAATGATATCCCAAAGTAGAATCCAATGGGTTGTCTCAGCAAAGATGAAGTGCTGATGGGAAAAGCATCCATTTCCCCCTTGCACTGTGAACCTCTACTGCCCAATGGTAGAGTGCAATCTGTTCTTTGAAGGATATTAACAAGGAATCACTACGAAGCTTGGCCTCCATTAGCTTCCTGACTGTAAAAGATACTCTAATAAAGGTTTCACAAGGTGAAACTATCCATTTGTGTGTAAAGCACTTAAAAATAGGTGTCACTGAATTAAATATTCTCAGGATATTTCTCTAAATCCTGACCTAACAATTTAGGAACTATTACCTCCAAATACATAACCTTTGCTTTATACTATCTTTCATTAAGAGGTGTTTTGTACATGTTTGATAGCTTCACGAACTTTGATCAGAAGATAAATTGAGGATGAAACAATAATAAAAAGAGGATGTGAGGGACTGGAGCTGTAAGAATGTTTCTCTGAGTCCTTCTCATCCCCTTTCCTTTCCACTTCACTAGCACATGACCTGAACCTTTCACTATTCCCCCCCACCCCGACTGGATAAAACTTACACTGCCCAAATACTAGGTGCTAATCCATGCAACATGACCTTCCTCTTCTGAGAACCATCATCAGCCAGCAACTTCAGAGACTAGTTGAACTTTGGCTGACTCCCTGCTAAAGCCCTGTAAAAGATCCCTCTTCTTCTGCCCTAAATTACAGTAGAAGGCCTCTTTGGGTCTTCTCCTGTCTGATAGTTAAGAATAAAGTCTTATGTTAATGACATTCTGATTGATTTTCATCTATAAGAGGAGAAATACCAGAATTAAAACGTTGAATGTCAGGAGTATGTTCCTGCTTCTATGACTGCCAACTTCAGCTGGTGAGATGAACTAACAATAAACTGAGGGATTAAGGCCATAAATATTAGAGCCTGCACTTTGAATATTCTTTCTTCTTCTGAGCAGCATCAAAGAAAGAAATACTTTCTAAATCCTAAGGAATGCAGCTCTTGTGGAAGAGTATAGTGGCTGTATTTCTGTAGCCTCTGCTTTCACAAACAAGAATTTATTGATTTTCACAGAAAGATCTTCAAATAGATGAGAATAGACACCAGTAATATCAACATTTGATAAATAAAATGAAGCTTAGAAGGCTATATAATTTTCTATAAGTTAAACCACAGTTCGTAAAGTTTTGGAACAAGCATTTTTTTCATAACTTCTGGAAATGGATCCTACTTTAAAATGAAAATCATAGGAGAAAAAAAAATGAAGCCATCTAGATTTGGGAAAAGACCATTGTTATTGTTTTTTGTTTTTGTTTTTATCATCATTGCTTTATCTCAGTACTACTAGCAAGTGCCTGGCACTGAATGAAATATTTACTGAATGAAAAGGAGGACAATTGAGAATTCTAATGAAATCTGTTACACAGGCCCCTGTACATGGCAGCAGTGACAAGAGCAGTATTGAACAAGAGCAAGTAAACGGAACACATAAGGCTTACACAGTGGAGAATGGGCTGAAGTAGCAAGAGCCTGGAATCTAAGGCAAAATAAACTCATGGAGAGCTGAGGAATTACTAACGGATAACTCACAAAGCATAATTAGAATCTGTTTGCGTTTATTCTGGTTTTTTTTTTTTTTTATCAATTTGGATTTTGTTGGATTCAGGACAAGTAGCTTATAGCTTTAGGGTAACTGATAAATAGAAATAATGACAACTTATCAGAAAATAGCCCAAAGTCTATCTTCCTTACACCATCTTTTGTGTTCTCTCTATTCTGTTTCTAATATATTTTATAAAATTTAGTACAAAATAAAAATTATGGAAAATAATAGCTATATATAGTGCAAAGAAAATAGTAAACACTATGCAGCTTTAGAAATATGAACATGACTCTATGTATCACTCCTTGATCATAATTGACTATAAAATGTTTCTAACTTCAAATTTATTGAATCATAACATAGTAAGGTTGAAAGATCAATTAATGCAGTTTTTCATCAGACATTTAATAAAGGAATACATTTGTAAATTAGAAAAGAATGCAGCAGTTAAAATAAATACCTTAACCTATATCAACATGGATATTTATAAAAGCGAAGTATAATAGAAAAGGCAAAAAGTAAAGGATAAGTAATATGATACAATTTGAGTTTCATTTAAACATTTTATATAGCATTTTATCAATAATATTTAACATTGATTTTACATACACAAATATATAACAAGGATATTCTTATATGTAACAGAAGGAAAGACTCCATTTTCAGAATAATGGAAATAACTGTAGAGGAAAGCGGACAAAAAAGGAAAAAGGAGAACGAAAGTTGAGTTGGATATATGGTAGTTTTAACTATTGTTTCTGTTATCTATTACTCTGTGACAAACTATCTCAAAACTTACTGCCTTGGAAATAACATCTATTTGTTATTTCTCAAGTTTATGTGGATTAACAATTTGCCTGGAGCTTTCTGGACACTTCTAGTTTTAGTTGGGCTCCCTCATCCATCTGCTGTCAGTGGCCAGATCAGCTAGAGCTTGGCTGTCACTGGGGTGATGGGAGTCACTGGGTCACATGTCTCTTGTCACTCAACATGTCAGCCTGTGTTGTTTTCATAGAAACTGATGGGGTTGCTTCCCGATGAGGTTTCTCTTACAAGCCAACCTCAGAACTAGTACACTTTGGCTAAATGAGTCACAAAGTTTCATTGTATGGGATAAGTCAAATCACAAAGCCATCTCAAATTCAAGAAGGTGGTGACACAGACTTTACCCTTGATGAGAAAAAATGCAGAAGTATAGTGTCAGAAATGCACCTGCAGGGATCATGGAGCTTGTACCCCTCTGCATTTGTGTAATCCATCACAGCTACATGTATAGCTCTAGTTTTAATCAGAAGAAAAAAAAGATGATCAGAATTTTAAAGGTAAATAAATGGATACCTGTTATTACTGAACTTTCTTGGATGTTGGATCATTTTGATAATACTTCAAATTCAATTTTCTGGTCATCTAGCCACACCAGAAATAGTTCTTGAATCCCATCAAACCAATGCAAGAGCCTTTAGTTACCTAAGGTTCTCATCATTTGGATTCTTTAACGTTATATGGATAAAATTTATAGCATGTTGGAGACCTGGTTGAATTTCCATTTAAATAGCAACATTCAACCTTCTGATTTGCTCCCGTTGTTCTAATTACTTACCTGGAGAAATTGTTTCCTCATTTCCTAACCAGTCCTACCACAGGGATCTGCTGTGCTCAGTTGGACCCTGCCTAAGAAAAACATCTGTGTGATATATAATACTAACAGCAGAAATGATTACATGGCTCTCTGTGAAGGTTTGTGCGTATCTGTAGATGTGGCTATTGCCACAAAAAGAATGAAATAAAGTATGTCATAGGCATGAAAGATATTGGCATCACTTCCCATTATTTACAGAGGAGTTTATCCACAACCAAATTTTAATTCTGGAGTAGATCCTCACATGTATTTCTACTTTTCCCCTCCTGGTATGAGGTTGAACACAAGGGGGATAAAAGCTAATTCAAATAGTAGTTTAAGAAAAATATAATGGAGGATGAAAACATGTTGCAGACCATACAATCTCAAATTTCAACATAATTCCAGTAGTAATCTGCTATTTTGGATAACCCCTTTGTTTCTACGGATAATTGGAAGTCTTCTATTTCTGCTATGAATTCCCTTGTCTCTATAAAGCTAGGCCTTTTAAATTTGTATTCAAGCTAAAATGGGACCAGCTGTAACCAAGGAATTCCAAGAATTAGGCTTTTTTTCTTGCCACCTTTTCAGACCTCTGGGTCTCCCCATTTGGCCACATGTGACAATCTGTCCTAGAAAATTGGAAAACCATTCACTTTAATTGGTTCGAAAATGGAGGATTCAGTGCCTGTGCTGACTTTGGGATGAAACTAACATTTTACAAAGCCCAGCCCAGCAGCTGCTGTCCTTTGGGATTTGAGAGTTAGAGCAGCAAGTCACTCTGGAATTTAGAGTTTATTACAAAGAAGTGCTAACTCTTCTGGTTTTGCTTATAAATGAAATAAAGGGAGAATCTGGCTCACCCATGTGCGCTTTAACCTTGTATATGCTCAATATCCTTATGAAATGGAATGTCTTATGATCCTTTAAATAACAAATGACCTTATTCCCTTTTATGGGGTCATTAAGGCCTCTAACAGTCCAGGTATAAATCCCAGGTACTACTGTGCATCTTAATTTACTATTTATATGTGAAACTCTCTTTGGTTCCCAATTACTATACAACATCAACTGGCTCATCAAATTATCCCCATTGGAATGTGTCTGTTAAAGATATTGCAGTTTACATCTTAGGGCCCTAATTAAAGTCACAATACTTGATAAACCTTGAACAACTAGTAATTGGAAACTAGCAATTAGTACCAACCACCTTAGCTGAGATCAGTTCTACTGCTGGCTGTATGACTAAGCAGAAGAAAATTAGTACACCAGAGATGGCCCAGATGCCAAATATATGTTTTAGCCATTCTTGGGTTGCAGCCAAAGCAATGAAAAGAACTTGGCATTAAAATATTATTAGCTAAAAGTCTTTATATAGACATCTGTGCCATGGAACAGATCAGTCTGATATTCCTGTGGCTTTTCAGCCTTTATCATGCTCATTACTGTTTTCATCATCCTGCCTCTGGATATCTGCAGAGATGGTGCTATAAGACCACTTCTTTGAGCTGCTTTTCCTCTCAAAAACCTACAGCTTGCTGGTTTTCTTAACAAAGCACAGGTCACATTGTCCTACTGTATTCCATACATCCTTTCCCTCTTTATGTCTCTTAATTGTCTATATCTTCAGAATGTCTGAGGGTAAAGGCATAGTAGGAAGCACACATGTGGATTTGGTGAGTGCAAGAGAGTCTAAAAGAAACTAGAAAGACAAGGGGTATTGTGCCATGCCTCCCAATTAGCAGCCAACTATTCTGAGACTATATACTTCTCAGGAAGACTGGGAAGAGTATATCCAAGTTCTGTCTTACAGACTTGCTGATAGGCCTTTCTCAACTAGAAATATATTAACACTGGTACTTTTCAATGAGCAACAGGAGAGGAAACCTCCCTAGAATGACCTTCTGTTTTGTTGGTCAGCATCCCATTCTACTCTCTTATTCCCATTCCATTGAATAGCTAATGGAATGGGATATTGCTCGAAGGAGCTTCAGCAGACTTGATGAAGCATGCCAAATGCCTTCTCTCTAATCTGCTTACCTTGTGATTTTCTAGGAGTTCTTGGCAATAGAAGAAGTGTGATGTTCAAGCAGTCTTGCCTGAGACATGGCTTCGGTTACCATGACAAATGCAATCTGGGGTGGTCTTGAGATCTTAACTTTCTTCTTTTTCACCTTTTACAAGAAAGCCCAGTTGGTCATTTAAAAGTATTCCAAAATATCTATCACAGAAAGGAATGATAGGTGAGTTGAAGCTGGTACCCTGTCCTCTTTTGTAAAGCAAATATATATATATGTCTGTATTAGTCAGCTGGGACACAATACCTGACATCCACAACTTAAAGAAAGTGAAATTTAATTTAGCTTGTGGTTGGGATTCAATACATGGTGGGTAGGCTCCAAGGCAGAAACATCATGTAAGAAGAGTGTGGCAAAGCAAAGCTCCCTAGTTCATGGAAGCCAGGAAGCAGAACAGGGAGGAAGCAGCACCAGTGATGAGGGGCCAAGGGACCAGATACAGTACCCAAGGCCACGCCTCCAGCAAACAACCAGAGGTGTGCTCCACCCACTCCCTAGCAGCTCCCAAGTCAATCAAGTTGACACAAGCTTAACTGTCACAATGTCTTAAGCAGGTTTGGAGTTTTATCTCACAAGAAATATATGTCCTTAATAGTCTTCGTATTCTAAAAACTTGACCAAATATGTTTTTATACCAGCATTGAAGTTTGATTCATTCTATGGTAGGTCTGATACCTCCTTCAAATCATTGTTTATGTAGCACCTTGGTATATAACAAATAAGTTTCCTGCTCTAGTCTACCTACCTTGGTGGCCTAAACACAGAAGGAAATTGAGTCAAAGATTATTCATTGTCTGTTATAAACTGGAGGCAAGATGTAATCTTTGCACAGTATATCCTCACTCCCTGAACTATCCTCTTAAATGAGCAGTTTCATAAACCATCATCAGTGTATACTGATAGAACACTTCTTAACGGGTTTTCTGCAGTTTATTTATTTTGTGAGTGGAGTCATTCTTCCTTTGAACTATTTAAAATAGCTCCTGTGACAACTAATCTTGATCGTCCACTGGACTGGAGTGAGAGATGCCTACAGAAATGACTGCACTGTGACAGTGCGAACCTCATCAAATGGATTGCTCCATTTGTACTTTCATGGGTTAGTTGGCTATTTGGAAGTGTGCCTAGTTAGGGAAAGTAGGCCAGTGGGGAGATGCCTCCAAAGGACATGTCCTTTCTAGGGTTCTTTTTCTCTCATTCTGCTTCCTGGCTACTGTGAGGTGAGCAGCTTTTCTCTACCATGCTCTTTCACTATGTTTCTGCCTTGAAGCCAGCTGACTATGGACTGAAATCTGTAAACTGTGAGCCAAAATAACCCTTTTCTCCTTTAAGTTGTTTTTGTCAGGTATTTTATCACAGCAAAGGAAAGCTGATTAACACAGTTCCAAACTCAGAATTAAAACTTTTCTATAATTTCCTGTCAACCAATAGTCAACCTATGATTAGCTATTGGACAATGTACAGCAGTTCAAGAGAAACTGTGACTTTATTTAATGACACTTTAGCCAAAACAATCTTCAGCAAAACGATGGAGAGAATACATAGAAATCTCTCTCCTCCAATCTACAGCTCCTTATCCTCTTAGCTTCTCTCATCCTCAGAGCCTATCCTATGACTGACTATCAATGAAGGGCAGGCTCTTAGGTAATAGAAAACCAATATATATATATAGTTTAAAATCAGCTACTTTCTGATAAGCAATAATAAAAATACTTTGTGTTATATAAATTTTCTCTGGCATTATTACAGCTGCATCATATACTCTTGTATTATCTGAAAATATTTTATTTACTCCATGTCTGATGTTTAACATTTCGATATTTTCTAATATAAAAATACCACAATTCATATGTATTAATTTATGTATGACTGCTGACTCCCACTCCGTGATGGTAGTTTTACTAGCTGCTGGATTAAAGAGATGGAACAACTGCAAAAAGTCCATGTCCTCAAGGAGCTAATATTCTTGAAGCTTAATTTACATTTATTTTAATGCCTTATGTAATAGATAATTTTATTTCTCTGGAGGAGTCGGAAAATAAGACAGGGCAAATGTGCATTATACTGTACATTGGATGGTTCTTTGGCTGTGTATGAAGAAATAGGCATCCAGAAGTACATCCTCCTTGCTTGAAAGAACCTGTCTCCTCACAATCTTGACAGCTCTGGATTTGTGTCACTTTGTTAAGGATTCCATACTGTTTAAATTAGATTTTCTTAATTTCTAGTTGGTTATCATCATTTCTTTTGAATTTTTAAAACAAGCTATACTCTGCATATTATAGTGTTTATTATAAAATTGTAGTGGGACAAAAGAAAAAATAAAATGTCGTTTCATAAACTAACAGAATTTGAATTCAAACTAGACCGTGCCTGTGAACTCATCTTTTCCTTGAACTAATTCAAATTGCTTGCTGGATTCTTCAAGTGACAGGTTTATTTTTCACCAAGTGTTATAAGGTGTTCAAAAACAGAGTATTTTCTTTTACACCTGATTTCTTCCACTGAAAAATCTTTGACCCCATGAAAACAGGTTTTAATAGGGCTAATTTAGTTATTCAAGCTGTCACAGTGACTTAACTCCCAATTATCTTACGGTGGTATCTATTTGTCTCAACCTACACATTATTTTAATGTACCTGTGTTTAACAGCATGTGAAGAGAGTGACTGCATTTAGTATTGTTTAAAAGAATAGCACATGTTCTGTTCAACACCCATAGTCAGGAAACGGAATGAGAACCAAGAGTCTGAAACTCAAGTCTAGGCCTCAAAGATGTGGGCAGGTTCCTTCTGGTATCTCATGGCTTTTCCCGAGGTCTGCTGCCCTTACTGAGATAGAAGCACAGATATTTAGCTGGATACAGCTTCATAGCCATTCACAATGGGTCTGCAACTTCCAAAAGGTCACTCAAACTTGCCTGGATGCTGTCAGGCCAGGTAAATGCCCCAGATTGTGAGCAAGACCCCAGGGAAGAAGGCCCATGCATGCATGGAGGTTTCCGCCTATTCTCTAAAGGACTGGGCAGGCCTACCTCTATTCCCTGGCTTGCCTCTCCTCACCTCTTAGTCACACCTCTCTGCTTGTCTGACATGGTCGAGAAGCTCACTGTAGGCAAGCAAATAACAAAGTTGATACAATTTTTTTTTTTTTGTACCGGGGATCAAACTTGGGACCTTGCACTTGTGAGGCAGGTGGTGGAACCACTGAGCTAAATCCCTGGCCCCAAAGTTGATACATTTTTTTATGTTAGTTGTCCATGAAGCTTCTTCTGGTCCTTTTTAATAATGTCTGTAATAGCCCCTTCCTCTGAAGCCCCATGATAATAATAAAAATAAGATTTCTGTAGCATTTATTATGCTCAATGAAACATTCTGTTTACTTAGCTCATTTAATCCTCACAACGACCCTATAGGAAGAGTACTATTTCCATTTTCTAAAGGAAGAAACCACAGAATAGAGAAGCTCTTGGCCCAAGGATACATAGCTGAGAGAAGTAGAAAGGCCAGAATTCCAGCCTAGGAAACATAGTCCTACAGTTGACTGCACTATAGTTTGTACCTCTCCTCTGGCAGGTATCCTGGAACACACACTCTTTCATCTGGAAGAGACAGTTCCAGCTCCCTTGTTTTCATAATATGGAAGCCACACTCAGAGTGGTTTGCCTAATACCACACTGTCAGTGGGGGCTGGAGTGGAATTAAAAGCAGATGCCCTCCCCTTTGTTGGATTGCCCAAGGAATACATCTGGTATCATGGTTATTTGCTGCTTATGCTAACTTCCTCACTGGATTGTAAACACCTAAGCATGCTCTAAAGCATTGTTTTATAAATGTTAGGCTTTTATACTGTAACTTTCCTCTCTGCACTATTACTATTTAATATTTAATGTAACTTTAACCTGTCCTCATCTCTCTCTAAGAAATGAAATCACTGAAAGCAGGCCTTTGCACTGCTGACTTAATTTATGTTTGTAGACTATGTTAAAATAAATACGTGTTATTTTTAGGTTTGTTTGTGGGCTTCCTAAAATATAGGACCTACCACCAGAAGAAACAGCACCAAAATTAAGAACACTGGTTAAGAGACTAGCTCTAGTGATGAGGTCAAGTGCCTGCTCTTGAACTACTCATAGGAGCTGTGCTCAGTCTCCTGAAGAAAGGGTCAGATACCTTATCCTCTTTATCTTCCTGGCTGGCTATGAGGATCAAGTGATAAAAGAGTTGATTCTTTATGAGTTCCTTTCTTTCCTCCTTCTCCTCCTCTTCTTTCTCCTTCTCCCCTTCCTTCCTCTCGTCTATGAAGATATACTTTTGTCCTCCCTATAGCATCAGGCTGAGCAACTTGGGAGCCTCAGAACTGAAGCTATGCTCACTGAGGAAGCAGTAATATTGTCTAAGTCTGTGTAACCTGAGAATCCACTGAAAATTCTGAGGGGTACAAAGGTGGTTAGGTTGCAGTTGACCTCTTACATCTGCCCTCCTGAAAGTGCTCCTGGTTACTACATACCTAGTGGATTCTGACTCTCACCAGAGCTCCTATACCTTCACTGTTTCCCACAGAAACCCAAGTACTCTTATCATTTCTTGTGTTAATAACTTTATTGAAGAATTAAGAGATTTATGGAGTGGTATCAAGTCTCAATCCACAGAGCTTTTGTGAATTCCCTGGTTTTCCATTTTCATTTATTCATTTATTGATTCATACACACTCTCCCTGTCCCTGCCCTTCCTCTCTCCCTCTTCCTGGCCTTGTTCATCTTATCAGTGCTTATTTTTGAAAAGCCCAAATAGTTATTATTTCAATGCTCTGACTGCAACTATAGCAATGATAATAACAATAGAAGCATCCTCCACCTACAGTGTACATTTGTCCATCCTTTTTGTAACAATCCTGTAAGACAGAAAGGCCAGTCCTACTATCCCCATCTTACACATAAGGAAATAGAAAGTTTATCCCCAAATTAGTTATTATGTTCTCATAGGAAGTCAAGATTTGAAACTTGATCTTCTTACTCTGAGGCCAGTGCTCTTTCCATTTCAACAAGCAGTTCTCAAGTTATCTTCATGAAGACAAGGTGTTTATACCAACTGAAGCAAGTGAGACCCACTAAAAAAATTTTAGCTGTGTGAAGAGATCCACAATGGAGTTCTGGGAATTGCTGATATTTAGAAAACAGCTATAGGAAGAGAAGCCTGCAGTGGATTCTGAGACAGAATAGCCAGGAAAATAGGAAGAAAACCAAGAGAGATTGTATCATAGGAACCAGGAAAAGAGAGTGCTCCAAAAATAAGTACAGTCAACTGGGTTTAATCGTTCTGAAAGATTCATTAAGAAGTCAGAACAAACTACTTTCTATTGCCTATTGATGCAGCAACATGGCTTTGATTGATGGTCGGGGAAGAACAATTTCATTGGAGTAATTGGGAAGAAAGCCACATAGAGATGGGATGAAGGATAAATGGACGAGCTGGAGTGAAATCTTGAGAATATCATATGTAGGCACCTTGGGGAGAAGCAGAACAGAAAAACAAAGTAGTAGTAGTAGAAGGACATGGTAGTTCAAGAGGGAGATGGCTTTCTTTGAAATCAGATTTACTCAAGTTTTGGTGTATTTGAGAAAAATATGGGAAATGCAGAAGGAGGGATTAGAGAGGATAATTTTACCTTTCTACTAAATCTTCTATGTTTGTGCTCACCCCATCTCACAACACACACATACACATACCTCCCATGGTCCCATTGTCTTGTCTTATTATTTTTATGCTATCTCTGTAAGAGTAAGCCTGCATTTGCTATTCTGGGTCTCTTCTTATTCCAAATGAATTTTTGGATTGTTTTCTCAAGGTCCATGAAGTATGCTGCTGGGATTTCAATTGGGATTGCATTAAATCTGTATAGCAGTTTTGGAA
>NW_004624736.1:6443316-6476643 GCF_000247695.1 Heterocephalus glaber
AATGGAAAAAATGGAAATAAAGTCTTTGTAAATAGGGAAGGGTGGAGGGCATGAAGGGAAGGCTAGGAATGGGGAAAAAATAAGAACCAGAATGCATTATATAAAGGTACAATTCCCAATGAGAAAAGTAATTGTGTTGTATACCTACAATGTACCAATAAAAGAATTTAATTAAACAAAAAACTTGCTACAAAGCTAAAGTAATAGAAAAACAACAAAAAAAGAGCAAGCCTGCAATCCACAAAAGCCAGCCTTTTAATCTTCAGTTTAAACTTTAACCTGTCTCACATTTCCCCCTGCCCCAATTATAATATTTTCCCACTAAGAACATTTTTACTATCTCCAATCACAAAGGAGCTTTTTAGCCCAATGAATTTAGACCAAAATGTGAGTGATAATTCAACTTATGTCATTTTTCAAAGGGCATTAGCAGTTTTAAAGACAGAAAATATAACCAGTAGTCATCTTGTGTATCAGTTTTCTGTTGCTTCTTAACAAATTATCACAGATTTAGCAGCAGAAAGCAACACCTGTTTATTTTCTCAGCATTTCCGTAGGTCAGTGGTCCAGTGTGGCTCAGCTGGTTTCTCTTCTTAGCGTGTCACAAGGCCAAAATCAAGGTGTTGGCCAGCTGGGTCCTCATCTAGAGGCTTTGTGAAGGAAAATGCACCAAATTCATTAGGTTTTTTGGCAGAATTCAGTTCTTACAGTTATAGAACTGAGGTTCTCGTTTCGGTGCTGTCTCCTTGGGAGTAGTCTCAGCTTCTAAAGGCTGCACATGGTTCCCATGATCTTCAAAGCTAGGGGTGGCATGTCAAATCGCCACATGTTTTGAATCACTGAATTCATTTTTTGCTAACAGCCAGAGAAAAGGCTGCATTTAGAGGACCTTCCTGATCTAATCAAGCATGCCATGTACTTCCTATGTCTTAAGGTTCACTAATTTAGGACCATAATTCCATTTACAAAATCCCTAGGTACAACAGTATCCAAATTAGTTTTTGAGTAATAGATAGGAATCCTGGGAGCTGTCTACCATACACTGGAACTAGAGGAAATTCTTCAAGGAACCTCTCTACCATGCCTGCAGTTATCTGGAGTAGACACTTCTCTGCCAGCTGTCTCAGGTGGCCATGATGTTACCACGTGATATCGGAGCTGTCACCTCCTCCACCAAACCTGGTTGCAGTAAGTGTGGGCTCCTGGCCTATGCAGCATCACAGTATCTTATAACTTCCAGTTTCTGGTCCTGGTTTTGGTCCTTCGTAGAACCAAATTGACTTTGCTGCTCGTGAATTAGGTGAAATTATTTAGTATCCTGCCCTTTTGTTGAAGCCAGTTTGAACAAATGTTTGTTACTTGCAACCAAAAGAGATGTGATTAAGACACTAGAGTGTCTCACATTCAATCATTCATTTACTCATTCAAGGATACTTCAAATGTTTCATGTCCAAGGCACCATCCTAAGTGAACACTAGGAAAGAAAACTAACTCCTTGAAGGAAGCTCTGATGCTGAAGTTGTAGGTAATCATTGTGTATTGGTGAGTATGCAAGATTGAATTGATAGCCTGATTATATGTTTCCCATATCCATACCCTTAGTCTTTGTTATCTTTGCCCCCCCACGTTTGTCTCTGACATGTGACTCGCCTCTGTCAATAGGATGCCAGCAACATGACAAAAACAGAGTTGTGAACATGGGATATAATTTTGCTGCCTATCTTAGAACCCTGCAGGTGCAATGAGAACGAACCCAGGTAGTCTGTGGCAGACAGGACATAGGCAGAGCCAGGCTGATCAGCCCTGGCCATCATGGGTCAATAGTCCCAACCTAGCTGTTCAGGCACAACATTTTGGGACCATTTGTTAGGTACCAGTAGATAAGTGATATAGAGAGAGTAACTTCAGAAGTACAGGCCAGATATTTTCTAACATAGTAAAATAAAGTGGAGAGAAAGGAAAGTATGTTGCCTAAGATTTATAGCTTCATTTAAGAGACTTCAAGGGTAAAGAGGCCTTGAGTGATTCTAGTACAGCCCAGCTCTCCCTCTGTTCAGACTTTAACTAATCTACCAGCCTTTTGTGGCATCAGTGTCATGTCTTTTAATTAAGTAATAAAAAGGTAATTAAGACAGAAATATGATTATGTGGGTTATTCTTGTATACCCAAGGAGGAAGTAAAAGAGAGTGCACTGGTCACAAACATCTGCAGTAAAAAAAGTCTTGGGACAAAAGCAGTTTCTGTAACTGCTTGCTCCTGCTCTGTCAGAAAATGCCAGTCTTACAGGGTAGTAAATCAGTGGTGAGTTACTAGCTATATAACACATGCTATCTCATAAGATATTAAACCAAGGTTGCTTCTGCTCACATCCTGCACCTGTCACCGAGCATCCAATGAAAATCCTGTTCTTTGAGGGCACGTCAAGAAGGAGCTGGACAGAGACAGGGCCAACCCCCTCTCAGGAATGTGAGAGAGCCTGCAGGCTATGTACTCCCTGAGGCTTCCCCCGGGCCTGGATCATCAGAGGCCCTTACCCCGTCTGTCTCTGAGGAAGGGCAATCACAGAGCTCCGGAAATGAGAGTTGGACAAGGAAGTGTCTGTGACACACTCAATTTTCCTCCGTCTCTAATGTGTACCAGGGAATTTCTGGGATAGTTCTTACCTAGGTAGTGGAGAAGGACAGGCATGGAGCCAGAAGTCAGGCGATCTGGGCTCAGGTCTTTTGTTATTTAGTCACTGTGTGCTCTAGATGAGATTCCTAACTTCCCCATGGATCATCTGTATTATCTTCTTTAAAATAGAGATCATGATGGCTGGTAACCAATCTTACGATTCAACTTGATTGTGTACATGGGTGATATATAAGAAAGGTGGCATGAAATGGTAAGAAACACATTACAATGAGATGCTCGCCTTTGGAGCCATGTGATGTGAGAGCCTGAGGACTCGGGCCAGATGACCTGCTCTTACTTATCTAGCTCTTACTGACCATGATGACCTTGAGGAGGTTATTTAACTCAACTTTCCTCTTCTATAAAGTGGGCTTAAATTTTTTCATTAAAGTTTTGAGGATTAAGTTAGTTGTATGTGAAGCCACCAGAAAAGCATACGGATCACTCTCTTTACTCTGGACATGTCTATCCACACTGTTCAAGGCATTACTGTATTAGTGCACTTTCTGTCAATGTGATGAATATGTAAGATAAATCAATTTAAGAGGAGAAAAGGTTTATTTTGGCTCACAGTTTGGAGGTTCCTAACCATGGTTACTAAGACTCGTTGGTTTTGGGCCTGTGGCAGCGCAGTGTGTGGCGGTGGGAGGGAGCATGTAGCAGAGGAGGCTGCTTACCTACCTTGCAGTGGCCAGAAAGCGAACAGAGAGGGAGAGGCCAGGCTCCCAACTTCCTCAGAAGACCACATCTCTCATGACCTAACTTTCATCTCAGCTCCACAGGCTGGTGACCAAGACAAATGGCCCATTGCAGGGATTTAAGATCTAAACCACAATTACCAAGAGGAAGATGATACGTATTTAGATTTATATTCTAGGTCTTCACCTTTCAAGCCCTATGTCTTGGGAAGCTGTATGATGTATATTTTTTCTTACCTTCCCAATAACAGTATAAAGAGGATTAGGTGACGCAAGCCATGTGAAATACCTGGAATACAGTCAAAACTTGTACAATATTAGTTACTTCCTTTTTTACTTTTTTTTTTTTTTTTGGTACCGGGGATCGAACTCTCGTCCTTGCTCTTGCAAGGCAGGCAGCGGAATCACTGAGCTAAATCCTCGGCCCTCCCTTTTTACTTTTAATTGTGATGTTAAAAACATATATTGAATTCTATTATCCTCACCATTTTAAGTGTTTAGCAGTGTTTAGTTTATTCGCACTGTTATGAAACAGCTCTCCGAAATAAACTAAAATTCTATGTATGTATTAGTAAGTCTACTTTGTGTTTCTAGGAGCTCTTCCCGTCCCCTGGTAACCACCATTCTATTTAATTTTCCAAGAATTTGACTAATTTTGGTACCTTATTTAAGAAAAATCATACAGTTTTATCCATTTGTGACTGGCTCATTTCACTTAGCATAATATCTTCAAGGTTCAACCATGTTGTAGCATGTGACAGGATTTCCTTTTTGAAGGCTAAATAATATTCCATTGTGTATGTGTATGTGTGTAGCTGTGTGTGCGTGTGAGTGTGTGTACCACATTTTGCTATCTATTTATTCATTGATAAGCCTTTGGGTTTTTCTTACTTCTTACTGTAGGGAATAGTGTCCCTACAGCAAATATGGGTATGCAGTTGTCTTCCTTTTCCTCTTATGTTGTTGCAAATAATGTAGTAGCAGGCATGTGTATTTTCTTCTTCATTTTTGCCTTTTCACAATCAAGACAATTCATTTTGAATATCAACAACAGTGTAAGTGTTGACTTTTTCTTAATTTCTTAATATAGACTTTAAGGCAAAGTTAAGAGTCAAAAGAAATAAAAACTTGAAGAAAAGCACTCATTCTGCATTTACATATTAATATTAACTCAGAATCACGGTTGGCTCCTACTATGTGCCTGATAATGAGACAAGAAAAAAATCAGACTTTCTTTAAATGAGATGTAGCCTGCACTCATCCTGTAAGTTACTAGGGATGAATAACTGTCAACAACCATTATATCAAAAATACAGCCTAATTTTGACTTCTAGCATAACTCAGTATAAGTTCCTTAAGGACACTCTTTCAGACTCATTTTTGGTGGCTAAACTGAACTGTATCAATGTGGTTGGCTTGGGATCCACCTAAACAATTACTAAAGCATGCTTCTGAGTGTGTCAGGATAGTTCATGGAGGCATGACTTTAGGATAAATATCTGGTTCCTTGCCCCTTCCATTTTGACACTGTTCCCTTGCTCTGCATCCCGCAGCCATGAACTAAGTAAGCATCTTAGCTCTACCACCTTCTTCCACTGCGATGTTCTGCCTTGGAGCCAGCTAACCATGTACTGAATCCCCTGAAACTGTGAGCCATGTTAAACCTCTCTGCAAACAAGTCGTAGGTATAAAGTATTGTGTCCCAGGGAGAAGAAAGCTGACTAATGCATCTTGTGTGGTCAGAGTCCTTTCTATTATATCCTTAGAATTGTATACTTTCCTTCAGGATGCTTTCGACTTTAATTGTAAGTTACTCATGCAAGTTTTGGGGTTAATATTTGTCTCCCCCACTGGACTGTAAACTCTCTGAAAACAAAGGCATTATATATTTTTACTCCTCTCCCTTATGTTCCCTGACTTGTACCTTATTTGGTATATAGTACACATTTAACAAGTACTGTTAATAAGCTGTGAATTAAGTTTTCATCAGAAAGCAAAAAAAGAGAAGGAAATCATCAGACTTCTAGGTGGAAAAGTCAAATGTTTTTATATTGGAAATCTGGGAAGGGAAAAGCATTATTTTTTCAAGGAAAAAGAGATCAGAGTCCTTCCTGATAGGTTAAGTCAGCAGTGCTTTCCTATAAAAGATGATAATTTAAAAAAATCTTTCTTGAGCTAAATACTTTTCCACCAAAGTGCTAAATGCACTAAGTTATACAGTTGTGTGTGATTTGTGTGATTTACAAGGGGTAATCAAAATATACAGTACATGTATACATTTAAATAATTTACTATAGTGAAAGACACATTGCCTCTAAACACTCCCCCTCACTTCAAGCACACTTGCCACTTTCTGAAGCAGAATTCCTCTGGAATTCTCTGTGATGATCTCATAGGAAAGTATGATAAAATATGTAATGAATACCGCCAGTTAGTGACATCCAATGGAAAGATAGCCTCAAAAAGGCATTATAGCATATCTTTATCTACCTTATTCACTGGATTTGGCACCGTGCACCTGCTGGTTCTTCCCCAAAGTCAAAATGATCATGAAAGGGGAACAGGGATACGTTCTTAATCAATTCAGGATATCACCCAGCCACAACAGTGCAACTAAAGATCTCATGAAAGATGACCTCTAGCACTCCTTCAGAAAGTGACAAGAAGGATGAGATAAGTGTATTTGAAGCTAAGGGGAGTATTTTGAGGATTAATAGTGATGTGTCTTTTACTCTGATACATTTTTTAAATTTTATCATTTACCTTATTTTGACCATCTATAAGTTATCAAGCTTTAATATTTAAAAGTATCAGACTCTTCACTTCTTTACTATGGCTTCTTGTCTGAAAGATTTCATGCCATGTTAGAAAAGTCTCTACACAGTTGAGACAATATACAAGACATAGTAACTTCTTTAGATATGAGACCTACAAATAGTAACAGTTAAATTGGTTGAAATGCATTCTAAGGCAGATGGGGTTTTTTAATGTTCCTTGGGCGTATCAAGGGTAAAAGAAAAGACCAGCAAAAGCAGAGTACAGAAGGGAATCTCTGTCATCATTTTCCCTGTCTCTTTCCTACTCTAGTTCTTGAATTCAGTTGTAGGGGTAGGCAGTGGATAGAAGAAATTTTTCCTGTGCATGAAACCCTGTCTAAAAGTAGCATAAAAACAATCATTATAGAAATTTAATTAAATTACATTGCCATAAAATAAATACAGATATACACTAGATCCCTGTCTCACTGTACATCTAGACTTTGTAATAAATAGAGAGCTAGGTTATTTCTAAATGCCTTTTAACTGACTGGAGTGTAATTAAAGAATTTATGTAAGGTTATAACAGTTAATAAATAACACTACCAAGCCTCAAACTCAAGCTCAAGTTTCTGATGTCAAATATAAAACTTCCAGATTGATAGACTGATGGATAGATAGGCAGATAGGTAGATGGTGGGTGGACGGATGGATGGATGGATGGGGTTGATGGATGTACTGATGCCTATATATACATGTCTGTATTATTGAGAGATTTTATTTTTTAAAAAGAACAAGTTCGATGATCACACTTTTTGAATCAAATATACTATTTCATTGATTAAGAAGTCTGACCCCTCTTCCCCAATTATTTTTTTTAACTAAGTGCTAGGTTGATAATCCATTTCCTCAGCTGAACAAGTCTGAACATTAAATGCTCTTCTATGAGCCATCTGCAGGGCTGTCCAGCCTGTGAGTGTCCATCCAAACACTTGTCCTTGTTGCACCAAGGTCTCAGATTTGCAGCATGTAATGCAGTGTCCAGCACCCATTCTGACAATATCATCCTGTGCATCCATGAAGAGGAAAAAAAGCCAACCAATCACCTTTCAGAAAGGCGTTTGGTAACTGCCCACTAGCAATTGTTGAGCGATAACACATGCAGTTCCCCACATGTTTATGCAGAGTCTCAGATTTATCTGACAGTTTTACACCCTCAGGCATGATACACAGTAATTAAAATTAAAAATGTTTTGACAGCCTAAACAAATGGCTATATAAATTAGAAAGCTGTAAAAAGCCACAGTAGCCAAAAATAAAGATATATAGATAAATCATAAAATTATAAACAAGGAGAATGTTTTAATACAGGCATGTTTATATCCAGACACTTAGAAATACAGGCTAACTTTTGCCCCAAGGAAGATGGTGGTGGAAGAGATTGTGTAAACTAGCAAAACCATTCTTTCCTGCTTAGCAATTCTTTCCCCTACTCTTCTCTGGTAAGTAAAAAAAAAGCAAGAAATATTGAGACTATTCAATTCTCTCTCTAAATCTATAATCAGCTGTAGAATCTCCAAATTTTAAAAAGCACCCAAAATCACTTGCCTAGAATCTTTACTATTAACCTTCCAAAATGTGTAAAATGATGTGGGCTATATAAAACTTGGCTTGACTTCTCATTTCTTGGATGCATGGCATAAAACGTGTGTTTATGAAATGAGCCAAATATATGATCTGCATGTGAATATAATTCCTTTTAACTAGATGTGCACAAAATTTAAAGTATCATTTTTCACTTAACTCTATCTGGAGGTGTCCAAAGAAACCATTGTACCACCGGGCCTTGATAGTTTTTCTTTTCTCCCAAGGAAGCTTGCTTACCACTGCCCTGGTGCCCTGAAGTATTAGAACATCTCAAAGGAGGGAACAAAATAATTAGAAGTAATCACTGAGGTATTCTGTATCTTGAAGGCTGGATTGCTAGGTACGAGCCTTATCATGTGGATAATCTTTATGATAAGTTTCCAAAGCAGTCCTTTATTTGGCAGAGTTCCTAAAACTCCACTGCCACATCAGAATGTCTCATGGCTCCATGGATTAATAGGAGAGATCTGAGGAAACACCAAAGCTGTTCACATTAATCATCCCACTCTCCTTTCGTTTCTTCTTGACCTTCTGCTCGCAGTTCTTTGTCCTCTTGGTTCCATTTCTGGTTCTTAATTCCACCCAGACTCCCTTGACTTGGTGTTGCTATTTTGCCTTCCCATGTTACTGTTCTTCCTACCCGCAGAGGCCCAGCCCTGATCTTCCCACTGTGAGTCCACATTTCCAAGAGAAAGAATCCAGTCTCTCCATGGACCAAATCCCCATTTCACACTGCGTCCTGCATAGTCATGATTCATCTGGAGAAGGAGTAAAGAGAATTCAATTGACCTTTTGAAATATAATAATATTATCATAAAATAACCGCATTTTGATAATACATGACTATAAATCTTTACATTTTAGAGTTTTCCTGGTGTTTCTGATAAGCAATTTGACAGCAGAACTCTTAATTTGACAGCAAAATTTTTTTGTATCATAAAATGCATTGTTGTATTTGTTGTTGTTATTGCTGTTGTTGTTGTTGTTTTGGGGTTTTTTGTACCAAGGATCGAACTCAGGACCTTGTGCTTGCGAGACAGGCATGCTGATAAAATATATTTTAAACGAACAGAGAATGAACAACATACAAAGGACAGACAAAATACAATTCGAAAAGATGGCTCCTGATAAAATATGAAAAATAAGGGCCGGGGATTTAGCTCCGTAGTTCTGCCGCTTGCCCCGAAAGCACAAGGACCCGAGTTTGATCCTCGGTACCAAAAAAAATAAAATAAATTTCGGGCTGGGGGTTTAGCTCAGTGGTTCTGGAGCCTACCTCGCAAGGGCAAGGTCCCGAGTTCGATCTCTGGTACCAAAAAAAAAAAGGAAAATAATCCAATGAATGAAATAATTTGCTCTTAGAGCCTGGGACAAGGGTGTGTGTGTGTGTGTGTGTGTGTGTGTGTGTGTACAAAATTAAAAGCTATTGGATTTAAATGCATGGAATAGCCCAAGGCACCATGGTCATGATGATAGGGCTGTTACAAAATTTTTTCTTACTGCTTTAAGGGAAGTGAGCGAATTCCTAAAAAAAAAAAATATCCAAAATGTTCATGTTGACGATTACTTGAACTTTCAAAAACAGTTTGTCTCTCCCATACAATATAAAACCCTGACAGCATGTTAGAAATATTCTTCGGTTCTCAATTTGCAACCTCCAATTTAGGCTTTTGTATTATCGGGGCGAAACTCATTTCCTCAAAATTTGCTAGCTTAATACAACGTTTATTTCATAGTTTCTACAGGTCAGGAATCCAGAGGCAGCTTAACTGGATGGTTCTGGATGAGGGTCTCTCATGGTTTGTAGTTAAGGTGCTGGTTGAGACCACCATGAACTCAAGGCTTCTCTGGAGTTTAGTCTGCAGAGAGTGGCCAGTCCTCTGTTCTTGGCTGGCTGTCACTGGAGGCCTCCATTCCATACAGGCTTCCCAACAGCCACCTGAGTATCCTCACAACATGGCACCTAGCTTCCTCCAGAACCAGTGACCCAAGCAAGAGAGCAAAGCAGAATCTGCATTGTATTTTATGACTCAGCCTCAGTCACATTTTTTACCTCTTTCTTCTGCTGTTGGCTTCATTGGTCAGCCCTAGTACAGTATGGGGGTAGACAACACAAAGTGAATACATGGGATGGGGATCACGGGGATAATCTTGGCTACTACAGACTTAAAAACATCAAAATGGCCCAAATCTTGGCTATTCAATTTTGATTCAGAATAAAAGTACACCATAAATTCTGTTGTCTTTTGTTCTAACTCTGCTTTTTTGCCATTTTTCTTCTTTTCCAATCTCCTTCCTTACAAACTTGACTCACAGGAAAACAGCTACTTTCCTACTCAATATTCCAATCAATCTGGGGATTCATCAGCTAGTCCCTTTACTTCTGGTTCTCCAATCCTGATTGCGCAGACTGTCTATGTTTGACTTTGGGCTACAGCTGGTAATTTGCAGTACCATATGTCAAGGGTCTGGGAAGCAGTGAGTTAAAATTAGAATTAGCAGTCTGCAGGTAACTATGACTCTGATTCCAAGACTGTTCTGCAAACATTTATAGAGAACAGAGTATATGACAAACCCCAGGCTAGCATTTGAGAATTTAGAGATAAATCTCGACACAGCAGAGAACTCAGGAATCAGGAACCTAAAAGGTTGCATAGAGGAATGGAGAAATCATACAAAAAGTGTAATGTTAAGTAGGAAATAGTTGAAACAGTTCCAGTGAATAAGTTGATCAATTGATAAAAAATAAGAATGTAGAAATTGGAGAGATGAGGCATAGCATAACTGCTAAAGAATGTTCCCTGATTGGCTAGTGTTTGCTTTCTCCATCAGTTATTTTCAAGATGTGAGAGTTGCTGGGTCCAGGTGAGAATGGTGATAAGGTAGCAGCTATAGTTAAGTGTAGGCAGTAGTTGACAGCTGATAGTAAGAACAGAAATTAGAGATTCATTCTTTTATCGCTTCTCGGCCTTTTGGCTAAGATCAAGTGGAGATTCATTCTTTTTCCCAGATATCATCTTCTGGAGGTAGAGAGTTGTCTTTATTTCCAGGGTAATTCTCAGAAGGTTCACTAGAACCCATGAGAAGCCCCCCCAAAATGCCTGATTTTAGGATTTCCCAGAAGCCAAGGGAAGCTGTTGCAGACCACCTCAGATGTGTACTTAAAGCTGCTATTCACTTTCATCTTTTTCAATTGCTTCCATCACATGCAATATCCTAGGACCATATAATGAAAGGATTCTGTGAAGTGCAGAGCTAGACTTCTTCTCTGAATGCACTGTAAAATAAGGAAGGGATTAATGACAATGGAGAATTTGACATCGTCTACCCTTTTATTAACTTAGCAGTCAAACACTCTACCCATATTTAAATTATCAAATAATGTCATGCTGATGTCTAAAATAGACAATGATAGCTTGTATTAACAATATTATGAGGGGCTGGGGATTTAGCTCAGTAGTTCCACTGCCTGCCCCGCAAGCGCAAGGACCCAAGTTCAATCCCCGGTACCACAATAAAAAAACCACAAACAATATTGTGCTTACTCCGTCTCCCAAAGTGGAAAACAAAATCTTCGTAAGTTACTCTGTATTTTCTCTAATCCTCATTCTTTTCCTCGGTAACACTTCCTTTGATATTCTGTAACTTAAATAAATTGATATAAATTATTGATTAATGTAGGAAAATTCATATAATAAAACTAAGCACAAAATAGACATAGGTATGGCATTCTTTCTAAAAATAGTTGAGGTCATTTTGGCTATTTTTTCTTCCATGGTTTCTTTCATTTCCCATTTATATTAGCTAAGACTACAATGTTCTCCTCCAAATTGTCTCAATCTGTTCAGGATACTATGACAAAATACCTTGGACTTGGAAATTTATAAAAAATAGAAACATAGGTGGGAAGTCTAACAGCAAGGATGAGCATATTTGGTACCTGGTGAAGGCTCATTCTTTGTTTCAAGATGATCCTCTGTTGTGTCATCTTATGGTGGAAGGTCAGGAGGACAGAAGGGGCAGATGTTTCCACAAACCTTTAATAAGGAAAGTAATCTATTTACGAGGTTCTAACTCTCTTGACTTAATAACCTCTTCAAGGTCCCATCTTTTTAAACACCATTTCATTAGGTATTAAATTTCAACATGAAATCTGAAGAGACACACTTTCAGAGCATATCACAGAACTTCATTTGTAGAGCCATCCGTGGTCTTCCAATATCACTTCACTATAGTCTTTCAATAACTTTTAATTTATAATGTAAATTCTAAAAGTCTCATAAGAAAATATCCTGCTTTCAGGTATAATTCTTTCCGCCTCAAATGTATAACATTATGTATCTGCCCCCATTTCTCCTTGACAATGAAGCAAAAATGATATCTCCAGCCACTACCTTGTTCACTGATTAATAAGCGCTCCATTTTTAGGAAAACATTTGTATACCCCTTCACATAAATACAAATATTCTCATACCCATTCTGACCTAGTTCCATCTAAGTACTTCTTTCTTAGTCTTCCTTGTAATCACTCCTCAATCTACTTCTTTGGACCATCTTGCCAAACAACTAGCTATTGCCCATAAAATGACATAAATTTATATCTGCATATTTATCCTTCTAGGTAAATATAACAGCTATATGCACCACTAAAAGTTCTACTGAGTGTATTTCCTTTCTCTCCTGTCTTTCAGTATCATTTTAGAGTATCCTCATAAAGCTAAAAAGTTGTGACAGCATTTTATTATCTATAAAACAGACCTAAATTCTTTATTTCTTACAATTGGTGGTGACATGAAGTGCTCTTTGTGGGCTAAGGGGAAGTGACTGTGCATCAGTAGTTGTTACAGTGAGAATCAGGGCCTTACATTTGAACTTGCATATGCCTTCCTGAGCTGCTGAAGTCCAGTCTCACATACAGCATGTTCATTTGATGACAAAATTCTTTCACACATGCCCAAATTTATGACTTGGTGGAGCACTCAACACCTAATCCATGAGATGTAACTCAAATAGTATGATCACTTAGTATATTAGCTACTTTAAAAAGGAGAGGTTTATTTTAGCTCACAGTTTCAGGGCATTCAGTCCATGGTTGATAGACTCCAAGAGCAGAAATGGTGCGGTGAAATGACATGGCAGAGGAAAGCTGAAAGCTGCTCAACACATGGCATCTAGGAAGGAGAAGAGAGAGGGAGGGAGGGAGGGAGAGAGAGAGAGAAAAGAACTAGGGACAAGAATGCACCCTTTCAGGTCACATCCCAAGTGACCCACCCCTTCCAATCAAGCCTCACTTCCTAACAGCACATTCAGCTATAAATATATCAGTAGGTTAATCCACTGATAAACACAGCACTTCCATAATTCAACCACTTTCCAAAAGCCCTGCCTCTGAACATGAGATTTTGTGGACATTTTAGATTTAAAGTGTAATACTTGATATTTTATGGTCAGTCACAGCCTCGGCTAGGGCAAACCAGAAAGTTAGGCACTGTGTTTTAAAAATGAGAATATTTCTATGAACAATAGGGCATGCCTTTCTAGCCAAATTGTAGGGTTTCACTCTGTGATTCTCTTGTTAGGATTGTCAAAAGTGTAATGTAAAACTTGATGAATGACAGATAATTCTATTACAATTGGATCTACTGGATCATATGGATAAAATGGGAAATCAGTTTTCACTGCAACCTGGACCTGCTGAAAAACTTCATCTTGCTCTGGGCACAATTGCTGATCTGGGTACAGGTTCAGGAAATAGGTGGAATAGCACATTCCAATGCTGTATATATGCCATCCAAAAGCAAAATCTTCACCAAATATTGTGATTCTATCTTAGTAGTAGGAAGTATTTAGGTACATTGACTTATCCTCTTTATACAGGCTATCTTAAAATTCTTTAGGTCACTGGACTATGAAAAATCTCATGGAGGTAGCAGGCCCCTGAATTTTCTTAGCAGTTATGTCCCACCTTCCAACATGCATATATTTTACAAGTTCATTTTGAGTATTTGCTACTTCCTGGTTCAGTCAGCCTTGTTATCTATTTAGTGAACTAATGTGTTATCCTGTGAGGCAGTGATGTGATCAAAATTGCTTTAGACAATATCAGGTCTTTTCAAATTTCTAAGGAGCATACCTGTCACCTAGGGTTCTTATAAAAATCAAACATTGAATGGAACCTCAGGCTTGGCATTTCTAACAATCTCCAAGACAAGGGTAATATTGCTTATCTGAAGCTCAGTATTTGAGTAGAAAGAGTAGTTTCTGTGGAAAGGACAGAATGCTGACATACCTCCTGAGAAAGTTGGAAATGCTAAATATTGTCTTTTTTCAATTGAAAGCAAACTGTTTCTGGTGATCTGTAAAGTGGTATTTTAAAAAATGGAAAAAAATGCTAAATCTATATCTGCATAACAGTTTGCAAAGTTTGTCTGAGATGCCCCAATAAAAAGGCCATCGGTGGAAAGATAAATGTAATTAGAGTCAGCATCCGGATAAGTTTATGATAATCCACTTTTATTCTCCAAGAGCAATCCATCTTTTGCACAAGTTAAGCAAGGAAACAAAAGAGACTGTGATAGAAATAATCTCTTTGCAAGTTTTTGATGGTGGAACTAATCTTTGCATTTCCCTTCAGAAAGCACTAATTTTTTTTATTTGTTATTTTGATAGAAAATGTATTGCAGGTGCTGCCACTGGGCCCATCCTAGCATAATGCAGCCCTCACTGCATGGCCAAGGGAGTAACCAGAATATTCAATCTGTGTGTTGTGCCAGTTGTCAAGCATATCAGTTCCATTCTCCTATGCATCTAAGAACTGGAGAAATATCTGCAGAGGGGGGTTGCAGACCCCCTGGTCCTGCTCTTAATGAACTCAGGCTTAAATCTTATTTATCAACTGACCTTCCTAAGCCTCTGGTAGGTCACAAAGAGTAGTGTTTGCATTCATTTATAAGTAGTATATTGTAATCTCTGAAAAGTCTAGTTATGTCTGTTTGTCAAGTACAGTTGCCCTTATAAGTCGCCCCTGTGGGGAAATGCTGGGAGGAGGATGTAGGGGTCATACTTGTGGCAGTCTTGCACATCTTTCTTCAAGGAGATCTCAATTACCCTTCATTCAAGGAGCTCCGTCTTTGTAATACTTATAGTTTGGGAGCTGCATAAGTAATCATTATTTTCTGATTTGGTGCTTGAAATCAGAGCTTTACTGACCAGGACTAGAAAGAATTTTTCTTTTCTCCTACTTATATAGATTAAGTCCATCTTTATAGGGCTATTCATCTACTTTAGTCACAGGAATATCATGACCACTTGAAGAGACTTCTATGGGCTAGAAGAGACCATTCTAGATTTGATTCTAGACCTGATATGTGTTACAGTGACAAGTTTGATCTTATCACAGGTATGTAAGTGTTTCTACTTAGTCATCTCTCTCTCCTGGATGTCATCATCCTCCACTGAAATCAAAGAATCTTTTTCAGTTTGCATCACTAGTAAGAATTCCTGGCTTGCAGAGGAAAGGTATCATACATCCTTTCAAGAATACTGGTGCTACCTCATCACTGCATTTTTAATACCTTACTGAAAAATGTGCCCTCTGACCCTTCCTGAGAACATAGGGGGAGTGGACCATGTGCAAGAATTGATGGAATAAATCACCTATTATTCGGGGATTTTTTTTGGTACTGGGGATCGAACTCAGGACCTTGCACTTGCAAGGCAGGCACCGGAACCACTGAGCTAAATCCTTGGCTTATCAACTATTATTTTTATCTTCATAAACCTTTGGATTTTTTTCCTGTACATTCTGCTAAGAAAGTTCTAACAATTCAAAACTTATAGAAAACAGGCTAGTGTTCCATCTTATTTCATTCAATAACCATGGAAACTATTAAACACTAGCTTATTGAGATTGCTCACTGAGTACAAAATCTCTACTAAGTGGGACCATATTGTTATATTTTTCATTTCTTTCTCTGTTACCTTATACTCTTAAAAATCCTATACATTCTTAGGTTGTGTCACTACTAATAGGCAAAAATTTCTTTGATTCGATGTGTTACCTTTTCTGAGGTCAGGTTTTGGAACCATTTCTCCAGAATCTGTAGGGATTTGTCTCAGGCTATGAATCTGGACAGAAAGAAAAGGTAGTAGACCCAAGTTTTAAAGAGAATTGGTATCTCTTTGCAAGGCAGCTGTTTCAGATGAGACCTTTGAATGTTTAGTAAGCAAGGAAAGACTAACATTCTTCGGGACCTCTGGGTAGTTAGGGCAACAACCACACATGCATTCATGGAAAAGGGAGTGGGTTGATTTAATCATTGTTTTTCCTGTGACCTTAGGCAGACCAGCCTTGGTTTTATACAAGGTTTGTATTTAAATAAATACAATTTTGTATTTTATGGTTTATATTATATTTTCTAAGAAATTACTAAAAATATTATATGACTTTTTCTTATTACTCCCCTCTCTTAGTTCAAGCCTTGATACAATGGATATCATCCTAAGAGTACAAACAAACATGGTTTGTTCTATTCCTAAATTTACACAGAGAAGCTTAAGCTTGATCTGTCTTGATGACTAGGGAAGAAATGCTTTCTTTCATTTTAAATATTATAATAACATATAAAAATGTTATATTAAGAAATTGAAGACAGTACAATCATATTTAAAGACACATAAACACATGGAGTCATATTATGGCCCAGGATTCATTCTGGGGAGATGCAAACAGTCATCGTTTAAACTACTATCTAAATTACTTTAAGATTAACTTCTAAACAGAACAACATTAAAATGCATAATTTTCACCTGCATAATGTTGCTCTGGAAATCACTGTCTCCATTTAAGAAGTGCTTCTATTTAGCAAAGATAAAAAATGTGCCAGTGTTTAATTCTCTAGACAAGCATCATCCAATCTATATGCATGTCCCAAATAAGATGGCAACTTCACTGAAGCCAGTTTTTCAGCTTGTATAGAGTTTATAATGGAATGCTAATTCTCTTGACATTAATGCATGTTTATTTATAAGCAACCAAAAATGATTGAAAATAAAGTGTCAAGTAATAAATCATGTGAAATAGACATATTGAAAAAGTGAAATGATATAAAACCACATACAAAAAATAATCACAGCTTTTTTTTTCTAAATGGCTGCCTGATTGCTTTTATATCCCCTGTGAAAGTTTTCCTTCAGCCTCAAAGGATTAATTACACAAAAAGGACAAGTTTACATTAATCTGCAGGCTGAAATTTTTATAATAAAAAGAGAAAAATTTTGAACACTAAGGGTTGGTCAGAGTGTCAGAAACCAGGAGACTACAGTGAAGGTTGATGTGCCATCCTTAATTTGTATGAGCAGAAACTAGGAAATTTAAAACTAAAAAATATGTTCTGCTAGCAAACCGTTGCTTGTAGAAAGATAATCAGCCCTTCAGGACAAATTTAGTCTTTCCTAAAATCCTGTGCATTGAGTTGATTAATTGACTGCTTGATTTATTAATAACCCCTATGTAGAAACTTCAGCCAGCAATTTGGAGATTTGAGGAGGAGCGTCAGCCTGCATGCAGGCCTAGCTCTTTGTAGATATCAATTATGTTTTAATGGATGAAGGTATTAATGCTTAACCCATGAAGAGTGTGAAAATGCACTTACAATGGTCATGTAGGAATCTGGAACCCCACTTATAACCGTGAATCTGAGCAAATATGAGAAATCAGAAATGCTGCTCTTCCACTGTTTTCTTCCATCTCAGAAAGTCAATTCCTCCTCCTCATTTCTTAGGCCACAGGCTTTGGAGTCATCCTTGATTCTGTTCTTTTTCTCACACCTCATCCCTAATCTATCTTTAAATCCTGTGAACTATGTCTTCAAAATAGTTTCAGATTCTAATCACTTTTCATCTACTTACCATAAACACCCTCAGTGGCTGCAAAAGCCTTAATGAGTCCCCCTGCTTCCATTCTTACTTCTTCTTGCTTTTCCATACACCAGCCAGTTGAATCCTTATAAACAGTAAGTCAAATATTGATCATAGGCTCATTTGCATAGAATTCACTAGTGTCCACTGCTGTGTTTGGAAATGAATCCAGAATTTGCAGCTCCCCAGAAGTTTTTCTACCACAGGCATTGTTGAGGTGGTAGAACCTTTAAGAGGTGGGGACCAGTGAAAAAATAGTCAGGTCCTTAAGAGCACTGCCTTCAGAGGGGATTAATGTAGCTCTCACAGGACTCTGGTTAGTGCCTGGTTAGTTCCTACAAGACTGAGTTGTTATAAAAAGAGTGAACCCGGCCCTTGAATCACTCTTGCTTCTTCTCTTTTGTGTGTTCTCTCACCACAATGTCATCCGCCATGTTGTGATGTGACGTTTACCAGATAGGCAGGTGCTGCTGCCATGCCCTTCCAACTCCAAATCTCTCTTCTTTATGTATTACTCAGAGTCAGGTATTTTGTTATACCAACAGAAAACAGAGTAAGACAGCTACTCTTTTAGAAGCAAGACTTGAAGAGTGGACTCTTAGTCAAATGATTTATGAAGCAGTGCTGGGAGGCTAGGAATGTAGCTCAGTGATATGGCAATTGCCTCATATGTATAAGGCCCTCACTTCGATCCAGGAATTACCAAAAAGAAAAGAAAAGAAGTGCTGTGAAAGAGGACCATCAAGGAAATGGGGAGAATAGGACAGGGAAGTGCCAAAAGCCAAGAGGGAGTGAAATTTCAGGCCATGTAACACCCTTGGCCTCGTCCTTTAGGGGGAAAACTAAGGTATAAATTTTATCTGACTTTGTTGCCTACAAAGTATAGGAGCCAGACTTTCATACCTCCATAGTAACTAGCTATTAATTTTGAACCACTCTCCTTGCTATTCCTCAAACAAGTCAAGCCAGCCCGTTCCCTATTCCACTCCCCCTCTACCTGGAATGTTAGTCCATAAGGCACCCTGGTCTGCTCATCATTGCCTTCTGGTCTCCATGCCAATATGGTCTGTCAGCACACCTCCCCTGACCAGGCTATCTAAAGAGCAGCCCTCCCCTGACTCTGGCTTTCTTTATGCCTATAACATCCCTGGGCTATCACTATATATAAATACATATTGTTGATACTCCCTGCTAGAAAGTAAACTGAATGAAGGCAGGAGCTCTGCTTGATTTACTGTCATGCCCCAGGGCCCATGTAGTGCAATCCTTGGTGCACAGCAAGGCTCCAGCAGTATGTATTGAATGAATGAGGATAAACGAAGTCACAGCACAGCATCAGGGGTAGATTAAACTTTGGAACAACCTGGGCTCTTTCCCTTAGGCAAGAGAGGATTTCACTGCTTTGATTATATCAGATTCCCTGCCCACAAAATAGGAAGCAGGGTTGTTGGGGCTTTTTTTTCCAATTGGGTTATTAAAAAGTAACATACTGTGGCCAAAGTGCTGTCTAACACATTCTATACGTTAGTATTTCCCCTTACCCCTTTGCAGCTGGAGACAGGACCTTCTTTCAGTCTTATTGTACACATAGCTCTTGTGACTGGAGATCCTGCCACTGTAGGGAAAAAGGAAAGGGGAATCCAAATCTATCTGGACATGAATGAGCTACTTTCAAGTCTAATGGAGCTCCTCCGTGACTGCCTCTTCCTCCTGCTTCTCCTCCTTTTCCTCTTTTTGTCTCCTCTTCTTTCTGTTCTTCTCCTTCTACCCTTTTCTCCATTCTTTAAAAATCCCAAGATCCTGAAAGCTATTATTGAAGACAGAAGCAAGACAACAATGAAGAATGTTTTCTCCTACAAGCCATGGCTCTCTCCAGAATCTCTTTACTTAGATATTTCTATTTTTTTGGTCAAAAAATTTGTTAATAGGAAAGCATAGAATTAGCATATTTTACAGATAATTAAGAAACTATAGCTCAAGGTTGGAGTACTGATAAAACAAACTGTAATAAAACTTTTCTTCTGAGTAATTAATGTCAAAAAGTCATCCTTGACAGTCAAAGGGAACTCACTGACAGTACAGATGATAAAGCAAGGCTTCTTCTCCAGCTGCAGGTTTGTCTGTGGACCCAAATCCATACAGGTATTAGCAGCACATTCGCATAGCCCTTAGGGGAAACTGAATTATTCTCTCATATTTTCCTGTACTTCAGTATTAAAAGTGAGTATTCTCACATCCAGTGTCCACTCTAAACTAACTCCTTCCTTCTTAAAAGTACCAAATTCTCCAAAACAGCATGCTTATAGAAAAGAAACATCATAACAGGGAGAGCTGAGAGTGTTGATTGCAGTTCCAAAGCACAACTAGGGCTGCTTTTTCAGGTATTCGGTTTAGATAATTGAGACACTAGTAATTCATTGCTGAGGGAGAGATTGTGGCCTTCTTCATGCTGCATATGATGTCCCTGGACAGAAGCCTTGATGCCTCTCTAATGTGCCTCTTTGCTTTGGGCCAGAATCTATAAATGAGATGGATGTGGGAAAGGTCCTGGTTAAAGTAAACTGAAGGAGGTACTAAAAAAATGGATATCTTCTGAGAAAATGGGAGGAGAACTGAGGAGCAACCCTAACTCTGGGAGAAAGGATTCTCTTCAATATATGAAGACATTACATCCTGATAAATCTGTCATAAGTTGAAATTTATGTAAGTCAAAAATGTTCTTAATATACCTAACCTACCAAACATTCTAGCTCAGCAACACAGCACACCTAAACATCGGCTATTTTTCCTGGTGACTCTGTGGCTTGCTAGGAGCTGTGGCTCAGTACTGCTGCCTGGTAACCTAAGAGATTATCATTTATCTCATATCACTAGACAAAAAAATAAATAAAAACTCAAAATTCAAGGTACAGTTTCTACAGAACATGTATGGCTTTCACATCATCACCAAGTTAAAAATCAAAAGTCAAACCATTATAAATTGGAGACCATCTATATTAGTTTCCTAAAGTTACTGTAAAGCACGCACACACATACACACACACACACACACAGACACACACATGGACACATCACACACACTAATGCATGTGTACACACACCATGACTTGAAAATCATGAATTTGCTCTCTGAGTTTTGGAAAGTAGAAGTCTAAGCACAAGGTTGTTTCTTCCTGAGCACATGAGCGAGAATCTGGGTTCTCGTGTGGTTTGCTGAAAATCTTTTGCACCACTGGTTCATGGCAGCAATATTCCACTCATCCATGGCATTCTCCTCTGTCTCTGTGTCTGGGTCCAAATTTCCAACTTTATATAGAAACCATCATATTGGGTCATGGCCCAACCTCATAACCTTCTCTGATTGATCGTGTACAAAGACACTATTGCAAGTAAGGTCACTTTCAAAGGTATTAGGAATTTAGGGCACCAACATGTTTTGGAGGGGCACAGTATAATCCACAACAAAGAAAAACTTTGGGGTCCTTGTGAAAGAGTAGAAATGAGACCTGAGACTCTTTCTTGTGCTTCTCCCCTCTTCTCTAAATCTCTTACCACATCTTCATCTAGGTAGCTATAAAATTATGGAGGATGGGGTACAGATAGGGAATATATTCCATTCAAAGACTCCTTTAGTGGACTCCAAATTAGACTGAGGTCCTGACTGCCTCTAAATTAAAGGGAAAAAACTAATACATGCCATATATTCAATCTCACAGGAAATCAAGGAAATGGGAACTAAAACAGGAAGATATACTGAAAGGATTTTAATAGGAGAGTGGCATGGCCTGATTGCTTTCTAAAGAAAGACACCATTATGCCAAAAGTTAATACTGCATAAAGTAAGTCCAGATTCAAATAGTTCACATTTAAGTATTTATTAAAGAAAAGAATTAATTAGACTCACATAATTATCAATATCTGATGTGTAAAAGTAATTTGGAATTTCAGAACACTGAGATTCCACAATTCTACTTGGGATTATGTGACTAATTGGGAATAACCAGACAAAAATCTAGTTCCAACCATTTCCAGGAACACTGTGTATGGAGCCAGTACATGTGGATTATTTATAACGAACCCCTTTGAAAACCAATTAATTTTAAATGTCAAAATAGTAATAATAGTAAGAAACAACGCCTTCTGAGATGACCTGCCTCGTCTCTCTTAGACCAGTGAAAGTATAGTCTGTAAACACTCAGCAGGGTCTCACTGAAGGCTTTCTTTCCTGGGTGGAGGTAGGCAGTGAAGTACAATGTTCAATACTTCGCCTTTGGAGACAAACAGATCTCCATCCTTATCTCAGTCCTACCTTTCCTACCTCTGAGCTTTGGCCAGGCTATCTCACTTCTCTGATCCTGATTCCTCATCTCTAAAAAGGGGATTGATGGATGCACAGTTTCAAGCGTCCTGGCAAGGATAAATGAGCTGATGAACACCCAGCTGTAAAGCACTAGGACCTTGCCTGGCATATTGTGAAATCATGATAAACAGTGAGTAGCACAAAAAAGAGCCCAGGAGCGTGGCTCCTTCGGTTCCTTCAGCTCCATGCAAGGAAAACCATGTGATGTATTAACTTCTAAAATGACACAGCTTTTACACTACCTTTCCTTTTGTGCCACTAATGAAAGGACATGCCTCTTTTTTTCAATGCCTAAAATCCCACAAAGGAAATAACTGAAAATTATATACTCACACCAGCATTACCATCTCCCAACCCCAAATGAACAGTTTTTCATTTATAACCACTGGACATCTTAATCCAAAAGGAATCTTCATCATACAGATAGATGTTGTCTGAACAAAGCTTATTACGAATCAATACCACAGTACATCTTTCCTAGTTGTCCCAAATTTCAAAGAGCTAGATTACCCTGCTGTGTATTTCTTCTTCCAGTTCAAAGCTTACAAGAAGCTGACAAGAGAAAGTGGCCCATATAGTTCAAGTGACTTTAGTGAGAAACAGCATGCTCTCTGGGTAAATATAAAAATGAGATGCAGACCTCCTCAGGCCCAGGATTTCCATGCTAGTTGACCTGTTAGAAAATACATACTAGAATAAATAAATTTAAAAATCTGGATTTTGTTAAAAAAATATATACATATTCAAACCTTCCCAATACCTACAGAGAATGATGGTATCCAAAATTACAGTGATACAGAAGACAAACAATTTTAAATAAATTGCAAGGAAGAAAACATCAAAGTTTGATGTTACATGCGTTTAAAGCCAGTGTACTGTCTCTCTTTTATGTCTTGCATCTGTTCTGATTCTTCAGTTTCGTTTCAAATGTAACAACTATGTTCTGACTCCTACCAGCTCGTTTATTTTCAACAGAAGGTTATCAGAAAGTCAAAACTCTTTATTGAGCTAATTTGGTTTACATGATAATATAGCACATTTCTCTACCTCAAAAATGGTTTGGCTTATCGTCTTGGCATTTGGAATGTGTTTTTGAGGAAGCGCTGGATTGGCTGGGTGCATGGAGAGGTTTCGTTTTCCAAAGGTTCACTGAGTAAGCTAGTAATCAATACTAGTATGTTCTGGGCACTGTGGGTTACACAAAGACAGCAAGACTCTTTCCTTGCCCTAGGGGAACCAACAACATAAATGGGATAAGAGGTTCAGAGAACACAAAGGCAAGGGTAAGAGATGATAAGAAGTGAGTATGTGCCACAGTGAACATATTCTGTGTGCTTACAGGGGAAGGTGATGCCTGTCTGGGAAGGCGGTGAGCTTTGGGGTTAAAGAGGGACTGAAGGGTGTTACAGTGTTAGGGCTGAGAATCAGCAAATGTAAGCAAAGCTGTCAACGTGGACATGAACTAGATAAGACAGGAAGAACACAAATGGCCCATTGGAGTTGTTTAACAGAGCCCACTGATATTCTGCCTTGTGTGTCCTTGGCCTGTGGTACCTGCCTACAACAGTGGAGACAGTTTCTTACACACAGCAGCCTTCCACATCCAGCTCTGTTCTCTCTGCTTCATTGTCTGGGGGCTGAGGGGGGATGCTTAGCAGCAAGCAAGAGGCAGTTTTTACCTAGAAATGGAAATGTATATACATGTGGAGGTGAAGGGTTAACACCCCAGAGGAAGTCTTAACCCATCGGCCATAGGAGATGAGAGTTGGTGTGTAGATGTTCCATGGATGGTGTGTAGATGTTCCATGGATGAAGCCAGCTCCTCACTTTCCAGGGAGATGCCAGTGGGCTGAGTCACAGAGGCGCACAGCAAGGATCTTGTCCACTCAGCTTTTCTTGACTTACCTTCTTGTTCTCATTTGTGCTTCATTGACTACCAGACCCAAGGCCTTGTCTCAGGGTCTGCTTTGGAGAGTAATGACAATTAGATGGGACACAGAGTTATAGTCCATGATCTGTCTCTGCAAACATGTCCAAGAAAAGCTTCTGCTTCACCTAGTATCACATCAGACCTCCAGTGATAACCAACTGCTGGTAGTTCCCCCACATGTGCATGCTTTCTCCTGCCCCAGGTCCTTTGCTTGCACTCTGCTCACAGGTAGAGACTGTCCTCATGCCCATTCCATCTGTATCTACCTACTGAAATACTCTTATACCCCAGGATTTAGTCCAGGCATATCTCGTTCTATAAAACCATCCTCCAATCCATTCTGCCAGTCCCTTACACGGTTAGACATGCCTTTCTTTTTCTACCTATGCCCCTGTCTTAGCATATAACACATTGTAGGGAACAGGGGAAGGGGATGTTACCAGAACCTCTGCAGTAAGTCCTAGTCTCCTGTGAGCCACGGCAGCACACGGCGAATTACAGGAAAGGTAGACAAATGAGACTGAGAAGAAGCTGAGCTTTGGGTCTGATCAGTGGGGCTCTGGGCGGCAAAGACAAAAGCCCCCCTAGCTTGCAGCACCTTTTATTCAGTACGTGGGGAAACAAATGTAACAAGTGAAATGCAGTGTTCAGTACTTCACAGTGGGATAAACAAGGTGTAACAAAAGGCTGGGGGCAGTGGAAATCTAAGAACAATGAGGAACTATGCAGATGAAGATTTGGTTCCTCCCTGGTGTCTCCCACAGGTGTGGTCTTGTCCTGGAGATTGCAGCATGGGGTGGTCGGGGGGAATCACTGAGGTCTCAGTTGTGACCAGAGGCCCAAAATGCAATTATGTCTGGAATGTCCTAGCTGGGCTGTAGGCGGGAGAACTAGGCCTACTCAAATGATTTTTCCCTAGAATTATGTAGCATTGCTCCCAACAACACATGATCTAGAAACCAGTGGCTTACCTGTCTATCTCTGCAACCTAACTGAACTCCTAAAGAAAAGGCAAGGATTATTCCTGCTTTTACCTGAATTCCTAAGAACTAGCCAAGGGCTTGATAAATAAGTGAGCAAATGTGCAATCCTTCTACTTTTCAGAGTAGCAGGAGGAAGCGTATCCCTGGTGAATTCCTGGCTTTATGGTTTTCCAGTAGGAATAGAGACTCCTGAAGTTTGTTATCAGGGGCCTTTGTTTGACCTTTCTGTCAGCCTGTTTTTCAAAGCTATGAAGTATAGAATCTGGAGAAACTCCTGAAAACAAGTAGAAGCTATCAATCTGCTGATGCCCAGCTTCTCGTTTTTCCCTCCTGCTGCACCATGGTAGAAATGCCAAAAAGTGCACTTGTGTATTTTCACACCCATTGTGGTAAGAAATCATCTGGGAACTATATTTTCCTTCTTACACATATTTTGTTATGACAGCCTCGTTCTCAGAATTTCCAGCTGCTTTCGTCCATATTTTATGCCATTCACTTTTTCTCATCTCATCAGTTTAATTCTTGTAGAGTTTTTCCTCATCTTGCCTGATCTCCAGAGTCAGAGCTTTTGTTTGAGTCAAGTTCTTGAGTTTCTCACTTGCTGCCTATGTAAACTGAAAACTCCAGGAAAGTAGGAGACTTCAAGTGATAAATTCCAAACTCCATTTTACAGCCTTAGACTGGCTTAAATGAGATCTGTTCCCTTGTTTGTGCTGACCTGTCCTAGTTTCCAGTTTCCCTCCTTTATGTTACATTTGTCCTTTGCTTTCCTTTCCCTCTTTCTCTTTTCTCTTTCTACCCTTATGTGTTAAAGGGCCAGTGTTCCAACTTGGCCTCTGATTTCCTCTGTCTGATCTCGACAATACTCGCATCTATTCAAGGCTCAGCAGATGAGTCCCTCCATCTTTGGCCCTAACCTTACTGATGAAGTTTTAGTTTGAAATGGCAGCTTCTTGTTAGGTGTCTCCAGTTTGTTTACTATAGAGAACTCCAATCCATAACAACACTTAAACTCACCTTCTTCTTTTTTCCATTTTCTACATTCTTCAGGCTTTCTAATCACTGCCATTACTCATCTATGACTCTTTCCTATCAGCTTTTTCTCCTAATGCATCACATGCAAAATCATCAGTATTTTTCTCCCAAAGATCTATTGCACCCATTTAAGCTGCTCTTGCCTTCCAGCCACTGCCATCTTAAAGTCCCCTTTACCCTTGTTTGGTCCCACTGCAGTAGCTTCTACCTGATCATTCCATGTGATTCTCCTTCTTCTACCCACTTGGCTCACATCAGAGTAGGAATAGAGGCGAATCATTTCCTGTTGCTCTTCACTGTTCATGAGGAAGAAGCCTTGAACAGAAGCCTAGAAAACTTCACATTAACCAAGTGGGGAACAGCAGTTTACCCCCACCCTCAGACCTGACAGCCCCATCTTTAAAATGTGAAATACTAATTGATTCCTACTTCCAGCTGAACACTTTTCTTTCTAACACCTTTATAGAGGTATAATTTACATACTTCATTAGATTCACCTGTCTGAAATATATAATTCAGGAGTTTTGTATATTTGCATCATTGTGCAGCCATCATCATAGTCTAATTTTAGAGCTTTTTTTTTTTCTTTTCTTTTTTTTTGTTTGGTACCGGGGATTGAACTCAGGTCCTTGCGCTTGCGCAGCAGGTGGCAAAACCACTAAGCTAAATCCCCGGCCCTTGGAATTCTCTATTTTCTTTTTTTTTGGTACTGGGGATCAAACTCAGGACCTTGCGCTTGTGAGGCAGGCAGCGGAACCACTGAGCTAAATCCCCAGCCCTTTAGAGCATTTTCATCATCCCCAAAAGAAAACTACCAGCAGTCACCCTTCATTTCCTACGATCTCACCCTCCAGCCCAAAGAAGACACTAATCTACTTTCTACCTCTACAGATTTGCCTATTTCGGACATTTCACACAAATGGTATCCTGCAATATGTGACTCTTAGGGCCTGTGTTCTTTCAATTTGTCTAATGTTTTTTAAGTTTTTGAGGTTTCTCAATAATGTAGCATATGTCAGCCCTTCGTTTTAATGCCTGAATAATATGCCATATATGGATATGCCACATTTGTTTATCCATTTCTTAGTTGATGGACATTCATCTTGTTTCTACTCATAATAATGACTAATGCTGCTTCGACAGCTCTGGAGTGGTAGTCATTATTTTTATCATCATACAATGAGAGTTTTTTTTATTCTTTACAGAAAAGCTGTAAAGTCATCTTCACTTGGGGACTCTCAAAGGAAGAGGCGCCTGACAAAAGTCTAAGGAAATAGCCTGCCAGCAATAAAAAAAAGAATAAAAAGGAGGTAAAGAGAGATATAGAGAAGGAGAGAAAGGAAAAGAAAAAGAAAACTTGTAGAAGTTTTTGTTACTGCTTTCAACTGTGTAACCATATCTATTAAAAGCCACTTGTAAATAGCTAACTTCAGCTCTGGCATGCCATAGATTAGGCATATTTGTTTTCCAGGGAAGATTATAAATAGAGGGGGGAGGGGGGAGGGAAACAGAATGTATTTTGCAAATGAGCCCAGATGGAAAACTAACAGATGGCCATGCACTGTATTTTGTGTGTTCAGACCTACATTTAAATTAAAAATTTTCATAATTATGATTAACGTCTGTAGCAACACTAGTTTTCCTGTGGTGGCATTATATATCATGTATCGGAGGTATTGAATAGAACATTTTCATGAAAAGGTTTCAGATTGTATACAAATTTTGGTACTTGCCTGCCCCACACTTAAGAAGGAAACAAAACAAAACCTCACTCAGCAGTGATGGAGGATGCTGAGAAAACTTCAGCACAAGTGGACTTTCTATAATAAGCCCGTCTGCTGCCATCTGGCTTTTCCTCCCATGTTAAAACTCCAAGCCAGCTATTCCGTGGTGCAGAGCGGGGAAAGGGGGCCTTATTTGCCTGGCTACTTTGTAAGGTTCTGTTGTGCAGAGTTTTTTCTCGCATCTCACCCACTCCTTGATTTCCATCAATACAATCAATATATTTATTTTCTAAGAGTAAATGTCTGTTCTTGCATGTCATCCATTCTCCTTTACCTCTCTCCTTTCCCTTTACTCTTGATGATTCTGGGTCTTATTTTTCCAGTTTTCCTAGAAGTGGGCAGTGTTGGTGAGAGTCTGTGAAATGTCTGTTCATCTAGAATCACGACTTGGAATCCACACAGTGAGAGTGTGAAAGCCAGTTCACTCCTTCTAAGGCATTCAGTCACCTGGGTGGATGTGCTGCCATGCAGCTGACTCCTCTTCCAACAAAGAGTCTGGATGTGTAAAGTAAGGGAGCTACTACTACTCTTCAGGAAGTACTTGATCTACCCTGCCTATTTTCACTGTTAGGATGTGCCACTCTGGTTCATAGCCAAGCTGTCTTCTATTTTGATGGTTCCTCTTGCTCCTCTGACATATTCTTCCCTTCAGTTTGGATCTTTACTCCTTCACAACTCTGCCCAGCTTTGACTCGCCAGCACTGGCCTTTTGCCTTGTGCAGGAGTCTCCTTGCAATATAATTTTTTTGTCTGAGTACGAGAGGTATCAAACATAACTCTGTGATTTGGCTCCAACAGAGATATTCCCCCTGATACTCATCAAACTGTATTCCTAGGCTTTCTTGTGGCCAGGCTTCTCCACTAGTAGGAAAAGCCTTTTGAATGACCTCCATTTGAGTGGTGTCACTTCCCATGTTGGTCAGCATTTGGGGGGATTCTACTTTACCCATGTCCTCGAGCTATGGTATTTTGGTCAAGGCAGCAGACAATACTGACAAATAACCTAAATGTATGTGCTAGCAAGGACTGAGGGCTCCTATTAGGGCAGCAATTTTTTCTGATTGATAATATTCATTGGCTCTAGAAAGTAAAGTTGGAGAAACTTTCTTTTAGATGTTTCTCACTTTTCTAGAAGCTAGGATATGAGAGAGTGTAGGAGATAAAACCACGTTCTGGTGATTCAGCCCTTTAATCCTGCTTTCTGGTTTGCTGTTAGAAATTTCACCCTGTAAATATAAAAGACTGGAGAAGAGAAGATGAAAGGTTAATATGAGAGTCTGGACAAACTGCTTGATAATTGTGAACTTACAGTTTGTAAAAACTGAGTTGAGTTTTTATAAAAGACTCATCCATCTTCTTTCAGGCTTTAAGAGACTACATGAAGAAAGAATAAAAACAGAAGTAACATATCTTATAAGTTAAACTAGCAGCCGTGTTCTGTAAAGACTTTAAAATATCACAGGTGTCCCCAGACATTGAAGAATGAACATATTTAATGCTAAAAAAGAATCTTGGAAGAGTTAAAGAGCACTTTACAACATCACTAATTATTTGTGTAACATTTGGCAAACAGTCAAAACCAGAATTCTTTTTTTTCTGGTAAACATATTTTTACACATTCATCCTCCCTACAAAAATAACGAGTTGAGATGCATATATTTTCACTTGCACATGTTTGCATTGCTAAAGCATAAACCATTCCTCCCTTAAAAAGTTCATTTCAAAGTTATTAGCTAATTCATAAGTGCAGCAAACCTGGGGATCTGCAAGCATATGCTTTGCATTGAAACACCAGCTTGGTAATCAAACGAGGAGCAATCTAATATGAGCTTTCAAGTCAGGTGAATTTGACTGTAAATCATGGTTCTGCACATAGGTTTGTATTTTCTATTCTTAATTACATCTGTGCAAATCTCCAATTGTTTATGGTTGCCTAATACATGGAGTGGGCTATTTGCATGCCCAGAGGCACATTTTCCATGGCGTGCAGTTCTTTGAAATGGAGAGAGAAGAAAAACTGGTTTAGTCATTAATTCCAATATTAAGAGCAGAAAGAGATATAGAAGTAAATGCTCTTCAGTCTAGCAGATATGTACTTATGTAGTACCTGTGCACAGTAGTCATGGGGATACACTGGAAATCCATTTCACCTAAGCACATCAGTGCTCAATTTTCTCATCTATGAAATGGGAGTAATTGAAGAAAAAAAGAAATATTAGTTTAAAGTGCTATATAAATACGAATAAGTAGTAATAGTGACAGTAAATTGTGATCCCTTTTTTACTAGCACAGTTTAATTTCAGATATTTTTTCTATGAAAGACTTTATGAATGTGACAGGAATGAAAACAAAAGACAATTGCTTTTACATTTAAGTTAGGTTTTTTCTCTTGTTTTACTTTTGTCAATTCTATACAAGTTGAGGATCCTTTACCAAAATGCTTGGGACCAAAGTTTCATGTTTTTTCAGACATAAGAATATTTACATACACATCTTACAAGGAAATTCACTTATGTTTCATATACACCTATACATGGCTTAAAGGTAATTGTGTACAATACTTGCAGTGCGTCTCTGTTTTCACTATGACCTATCTCATGGAGTCAGTATAGAATCTTCCATTTATGACATGTCAGTACTCAAAAATGTTTTTCAGATTTGGGAGAATTTTGAGTCTTGGATTTTTGGTTTATGGATACTGAACTTATATTACTGAAGAAAATATTTGTCCTACTTATCACACATTGTCCTTAGGAAGATCCAAATTCATAGTGTCTGCGAAACACTGTATCATTTTCCTCTTAATCTGAGTTGAGACTAAGGTTGAGAAAGTTTGATGAAGCCTAAGCGATCTCTCCTCAAAGGAATAGGAATAAATGAGTGAACCAAGAGGTACTTTGGACTCCACCTAACTTTGACATTTATATGCAAGTTATCCATGCAGCAGTCTCCCCTAGCTTTCTGGGTTGTGAGGGCTGTGCACAGTAGCAAGTCTGGGACTATCTGCCAAGGACAGAGTGAATGAGAAAACCAAAAATCTTCTGAGTCTTCTTAAGAAAAAAACATCTTCTCTCTGTAAGCCTCCAGTTCCTCATCTGTAATGTGAAAGGGCCAGGGCAGATCCTCTCCAAGGTCTTTTCTAATACTGATCCCTAAGTCAGAATAAATGAGTACTCACATGCTCACAAGTCAGGAGCTGAGGGATGACATGAATGAGATTATGTATCATAAGGAGCTAGCATCAGAAGAGTATCTTAACACACACTAAAAAGACGTGCTTTATGGCTGGGGGTGCCCTTATTCAGTGCTGCTAAAGCTCAGACAGGCTTGTTCTGAAATGTAGGACCTTCTGCTGGGCTAGATAATTGACTAAGAAATCACCATTGATTAGTCCTTTATCTGTTTCTCTAGTTGCCTTCACATGTCCTGCAAAGTTGTGATTTCCCCAGGTAACCCCAGCCACTGTAGTGACAGGATCATATTTGCAGTGGCCTTCCAAGAGTGTGTCAAATTAGAAGTGACCACAATTTATGGCCTTAGAAGCCACAGGCAATTGACTCTGCATTTAAGAATCTCTTGAGAAGAGGCAATGTATGCTTCTTATGCTTTCTTTCCCCTCTGCCTTCTTTCATCTGCCCCTGTCCTTTACTCATCCATTCAATAATTTATTAAGTAATCACTTCATTAATTTTCATCCTGAAGAGCATTTGCTTTTCAAACAGAAGTCTATTTCATGATTGCCGATTGGACATTTTTAGGAAATGTCCCTTAAAATGCCTTTATCTTCCCTGGATATAAACTCATAGTTATAAATGTAAGTTCTAGACCAAGGTGAAAGGGATCTATGGGCAAGAAAACTAATAATTTTAAGAACCAAGACATTAAGTAATTTGCCCAAGGTCCAATAAGTGACAGGGTTGGAATTTAAACCCCAGCCTTCCTGGCACCAAAGCCTGTATTTTTTTTCCAGGCCTCCATACCATTGGTAGGAGAATGATCCCCAGAACATGGTTAGGTACTTACTAAAAGCTTCCTTTGTGTCCCTACAGGGTCCACATCCTCATGCATTTTGGTCCTGGTGGTGCTGCTCTCTGTGACCCAATCAGTCTAGGACTGACTGAATCTCGGCTCTTAACCTGCTGGCCTCAGCATCTTTATGTGCCTAAATTCTACAGTAATGTTATTTCATGGTCCTGCTTTAACATGTTCCTACATTTTATATTCAGGAGAGCTTTGTTTCTTGGGGAATCATGATAACAAGGCTTCCTCATACTATAGTGACTTTGGTGCATTTACTGCTTGGGGGTCATAGCATTGGCTGTGCAGGCCCAGAATGCGTCCTTCTCTGTTGTCTGAAGGATTGACTTCTTGGATAGCTTTGGCAATGGTGGCAGAAGCTTACATAGAGCACAGGAAAGCCTCTCATAGTACCAAGTAGCAGAGCAGGACCTGCTTTGCAGTAGCCCGGTGTGTAATCAGAGCTGTGCGTTGTGTACAGATATTTCTATTCCTTAACAACTGAATGGCTAGGTGTCCATTCATAGATTGACATTCAGTAAAATAACTTCTATATGATAGGATTTGAATTGGTCTCAGTTGTATTTAGGATTGTTTTGTTCCATTTTATTTTGCTAGAGGTTGCTTTCCATAAGGGTATATGTTCTAAGTAACATCAGTGTGTGATAAATATCTCATCTTTTATATTTATGTGAACTAAAATGTATTTGAGCTCTCATATCATGGGCCTGTGAAAGCACTCACCTTCAATTAGGGTTATGTCAAGATCTTAGAGGCTCACTGCATGGCTAAAACTTTGCAGAAGTTAGATGTCTTCATTTGTCATATCCTCTGTTTTGCTCAGTTATGGTGGAAACACATATACCAGACACACATGATTCCTTCAGGAAGACAACAATGTGTGACTTCCTAGTCAGTTTGCAATAGGTCCCTGGGGTAAGTGTCTGGTCTACCTTCATTCACTGGAGTTTTCTCCCTGAGGAGTCACTTCCTGCCAGGCAGCAGGGCTGAGATGGTTCATTGGGTGTCAAGTTTGAGAAAGACACAAACTGAAACACCAGCTCTTCCTGGGTCTCAAGTTTTCTGGCTTTCACAGTGGAACTATACCTGTGGCTCCCTGCTTCTCAAGCCATTGGACTCTGTGCAATATACTGCAAGAGACATATTATAGGTATGAGATTAATGCCAGTTTAGCCCATGTGAGACTCTTATAGAACTGGCACTACATGCCACTTAGCAGTATATTACAACCTGATGTGAGTTTTCCAACCCTGTCTGGTGATGTCCAGGAGACAAGGCCCATAAGCACAGATGTAGTGATCATAAGCCTTGAAACAGAGCTCTCCTTACAATATCTCAAACTCCCAAGGGGTAGGGGTAGTGGGAGGGGCAGGGTAAAGGAAAGAAGGGAAAGAAAAAATGATGAGAAATGGAAAAAATGGAAATAAAGTCTTTGTAAATAGGGAAGGGTGGAGGGGGTCAAGGGAGGGCTAGGAATGGGGAAAAAATAAGAACCAAGATGCAT
>NW_004624736.1:6478743-6491966 GCF_000247695.1 Heterocephalus glaber
TACATAAAGATACAATTCCCAATGAGAAATGTAATTGTGTTGTATACCTACAATGTACCAATAAAAGAATTTAATACAAAAAAAAAAGAGAAAGAGATGAAATAAAATATATTCAAAGTTGCAACAAAAGATGTACAATTCAAATTATTGCAGGGAAGGCCAGGGATTTAGCTCAGTGGTTCTGCCACCTGCCTCGAAAGCAGAAGGTCCTGAGTTCAATCCCTGGTACCAAAAAAAACCCCAACAAAAACAAATTATTGCAGAGAAAGTTTAAATCTAGTAACAAAGTTAATGATGAATAGTGTGTACAGCAGGAAAACAAAGTATATTACTTTTCTAGTGCAATGGAATGAATTACCACAAAACCTAGTAGCTTAAAATAATTTTTACATATTAGCTGATAATTTTTCTGGGTCAGGAATTTAGGAGCAGCTTATCTAGATGGTTCTGGCTCAGAGTCTCTAATAACGAAGTTTGGTGAGGCTGTCCCCTGGGGCTGTAGTCACCTGAAGACTGGAGTGGAGCTCTAAGACCTGCCTCCCACATGTTGGTAGAAAACCTTGCTTCTCTACTTGCTGGAAGAACTCAGTTCCTTGACACATAGACCACTCCCTGGGGCTACATGAGTGTCGTCACAAAATGGCAGCTAAACTCCATCAGAGTATGTGATGGAGCATGTGAGGAGGACTAATCTCAATCTCACACCATTTCTATCCCTAACCTGCTTGTTACAAGTAAACTATTAAATCCAGATCATACTCAAGGGAAGGAGAACTAAGACTGACCCTTTGAACAAAGGAGTGTCAAAAATTTGTAGACATGTTTTAAAACCACCACATGAAGGAAGATATTGGTAAAATCCATCTATAATATAACATTTGGGTCGTAGTACACAGTGTCATACTATATTAAAGAGCAATAAATATCATGTGTACTGTTAGCTGACATTTTGCTTTAACGTTTGACCAAATCACATTTGGCATACAAATATATAAATATTAAATGCTTGTGTTTCTCTATTAATTGAAAGCTTGTTTGACCGGCAATTTTGTTTAAATGTTCACTTTATGCACCACAATGCTGACTGTTTTGGAATAAGTCCTAAATGTCATATCAGTTATGTGGGTAGAAATGGAAGGCATCACTAGACAAAAACAGTTTGCTTCTAAATGCCTTCTATCAAAGTGCTTTATTCATAGAATACAAGCAGTGCCCAACCATATTTATTAGTTGTAGTATTCTTTCTTTTTAATTCTCTCTCTCTCTCTGCCAAGAAAATGGTAGCATCCAATAATGCATTTTAATAAATAAGAATACTTGATGTTAAGAGGCTAGATACTTGCTTGAATTTTAACTAAATGATAAATTATATTGAGACATTTTTATGAAGTTAATATTTCTGACTACAATTGATACTATGAGTGGTTTGCTTAAATGATGCAATTCATAAGGAAAGCAAGCAGTTAAATCTTAAGGATCTGGAATCTGATTGCCTATGAGGCACTCATAGGCATTTGAAGACTATGAGGACATTCACATGCTGTGGCAACTATAAACAAGCCATCTAATCGCTCCATGATTCAATTTCATTATAAGTAAAAAGTGTTATAATAATATCTGCCTCAAAAAATTGTCCCAAGTATTTCATGGGATAATCCATATAAAATGCTTATTCTGCCAGATATTTATCACAAAATAAACATATTTTTAATAATATTCCAAGTTTAAATGGAGCATATTAGGTTACTGAGGAAATCATACTTGTGGTGAAAATAGCTCAATTATCATGGCTTATAATCTTTTACTAATGCTACATTACTTCTCTTAATTGTCTAAGAAAAAATATATATAACCTATTTCAAAATATTTTAAACCTATATCCACATACTGCCATAGAATTTTAAAAATTATTTAGCTGAGCCAGATGTAACCAAATAGTAGATTAACAATCCTTAGGGCTGAGGATTTAGCTCAGTGGTGCCGCCATCTGCTATGCAAGCGGAAGGACCCAAGTTCTATTCCCGGTACAAAAAAACAAAACAAAACAATCCTTCACTCAGCTCTCCCTGTATAAATCACTCAATTTTCAGAATGGTAGTAGGTATGTTCCTCAACTTCAAGTGTACAGGAGAACTGGAGTTAGTCTTTAGTCTTTAGTGAGAAATCTACCCTAATTTCTGGCCTATGTTGAAGTCTAATGTCCATAACTTGCTATGAAATTCATCTACTATGAACTAGAGTTTTCTATTTTAGCAGTAATGGAAAATAAGGAAGGTGATTGGATAAGAAAACTGACCTATGAATTGAGCTATTTGTCATTTAGCTGGATATGAATATTTTGAACAAATATTTTAACACTTTTTCTCTTCTAAGTATCAAATAATTTATTTTTAATTTCTAGAATATTTGGGATCTTAAATTGCATAGACTCTGTCTTCTAAAATTGGTGCTTGCTTTAGAAAATACCTAATGACCATGGGCCCACAGAAGCTAGAGTTTGAGCATCCCTGATGCAACAGTAGAAATGCTAGATATATAATGTATGAAAAAGCACCATGAGATGAAACAGACCATACAAATGATAGAAATTTGAAAGATGTCACCAGTGACTCTACGGGAAGAGAGATTTGCCTAGGATATTGCGGAATGACGTGTAAGTAGACATCCATAGACATTAAAAAGGACAATTTTTCAGGCATGGAAAACTGTATACAATGACATGATGGTAGGAAGGTTTAGGGCTTGTCCAAGGGACAGTGACTAGAACAGTCTGACTAAAAAGGATAAGAGATAAAGACCTTGGTTAGAGCCACATGATGTGGGTTCATCAAATACTTGGTCCCAAAGCTCCGGTTCAAACATACACTTACAAACTATATTTAGAAACAGTATAAAAGTCAGAAAGTGGAAGAAAAAAGTAATCATAAAAAGCATTAAGAGCCAAGGCTTATTGTCTTCTTCTGTATATCAGCATGATGTTCTATATCACCAAGATACACTTTTCTACCCTTCTGAAAAATAATCCATGAAGAACGTCATTCTCTGTCAAAAAGAGAAACCTCTCTTTGTATAACAAAAGTGATGTGAGGAAATCATTAAATTGTCATGGTGTTGTTTTTGCTATGCGATGGCAGATTTACAGGCCTTCACTCCTTGTATTTATGGCTATGATGGGGAAGACAACCAAAGTGGATATATATCTCCATGACTTTGAGTAAAATTCAAAAGTCATTTCAGCGATTGGAGTTAACAGAATACAATGCTATTCAAGAAATGTACATGAAGGCATTATTCTATTAAAAGCTGTGTCCATCATTTAATTTTATGAGCAGGGAACATACTTATTCTTATATAGAAAGCAATTCCTGAAGCAGGTGGCTCTCCTCTTCCTTTGTCTTTTAATGCCCAAGTATCTGGCTTTGTTTTTCTGGAAACAGGAAGTCTTGACCTTTCTATTTTATTGCTCCAAGGAAATCCATTTTTTCATTGTTGATGGGTTAACACTAAATTAACAGCCTCCCCTCCCCCCACACATAACCAAGAATTTGAGCAGTGCTGTATATGTTCATCCTTTTCCTCCTTACATTTTCACAAGAAAAAAAAAATTCTTAAGAGAAAATAAGAATCAGAAACCTTGCTCCGTGGGTGGTTTTGTAAAAGACAGTTTAGTTAGTTAGCTTATGAATAGCAGCTAGTTAAGAAAAGGGCCTGAGTTAGAGTTGAGTGATTAGCCAATTGATAAGAATTAAAATAAGAATAGACAAAAAAAAAAATAGACAGTGAAATAAGAACTAGAACTTTAATAAGGGAGCCCCTGAGGGGATAGGTACTAAGGGAGTTTCAGTCTCTTCCTACTAAGTTACTGTGTTTCTAGGAATTTTTAAATGCAGAATAACTGGTTTTTCTTTAAAATCTCTACTTCCTTTAAATTCCACTCACTGGGTAACTGGTTTAAAAAGCCTGAGCTCCAATTGGTCATTTTAAACCCACAGAGCTACCTATGATAGGTGCCCATGAAGCAACTGAGCAATTTCTGTGCTCTGCTTGCCCATAAAAACTTCTGGACTGAGGGCCCATGTGACCCACACCCAATCAGGAGCTATTTTTCTTCTTAAATTTGTAAGAAACACTTTTCTAACTTTCTCCTTTTTGTCCACAACTTCATTCTTTGACTTTGTGAGGCAATGAGCTCAGTTTGCATGGTGATAGTTATGTCTCATGGTGGGTAGAAGGGCCTGGGCTGTCAGAGGATACACATGGTGCACACGGGTAGCAGTTTGTAGAAGAATGGTGTTGATTTAGAGCAGCATGAATGAAAGAGGAGCACTTTTCAGATTAGGTCCTTCAGGATACCCTAAAAAATGATGGTGCCAGATAATAGGAGAGGGTGAAGGTTTTCCTAAGAGTTTCTCTGACTCCATTTAATGATAGCTTACTCTAGTGACCTGTTTACTTCCCTTCTCTCCCAGTACCCCATGTAAATTGTAGTAATGGATCTCCTATTCAGACAAGACCATGTGGCAGAAGGAATTATGGACCATCAGCAGATATATTTCAACAAATTTCTAACACATGAAAAACAAATGGAAAAATGATGTTAACTAAAAGTAGAGAACGCTTCAAACCAAGACATTTGCAAAAGTGAGCAACATAGGAGGAAAGTTTTCATCTCAAAATGATCTCTGTGAGACTGTAGACCTGGCAGTGGCATCTCTGGAAGGTGAGGAGAAAGGAAGATCAGGACTGAAAGCAATGACTGATAGAAGGGTCTTGAGTCAGGAGATTAGGGTAGGGCAAACTGGCTGGGGCAGTGGTTGTGACCTATTAATTACAAAGTTCCAGGACATGTATGTAAAACAGTTCCCAAAGCTCTGCACATAAAACCAATCAGGGAGTGCTATCTTCACTTCTTCTCATGAGAACTCAAACAGGTTTTTGATAGGTTGACCTAGACCTGATGTCAACCTGAGGAGTAGGAAATACAAAAAGACAACTACCATCAAGCTGGGGCCACTATTAACTCTTTCAGTGGCTCACCCTGTGTTTTGCAGGATATATATGTTTTCTTACCTTTAGTTGGCCCAAACTCACTCTGCAGAGCATATTTCTATTATTTTCTTATCTGTAATAAAATGTGAAACCTCACTAACCTTTGCACTTATCTTTACCAATTCTTTCTTCAGGATTCTAGAAGGAGACTCCAATGCCCCCAAACCCGGTAACAGTCCAAGAAAAAATATGCCCTGTCTTCTCCATAGGCAGTTATCAACCAGCTAAGAATTTACCCTGAAACAAAACAACCAACCAAAATCCTGAGAACACCTCTTTCTGAAGAAGCTGAACAGATTATAAGCCATTTAGTGAAGAATTACAAAAGAAAGTGTACTTGCTGAAATTCTACATAAAAACTCAGTTTGGCTTCTGGGGACTCCTACCCCAATATTAGTATCTGGTTCACTGTTATTCACACTGTAGAAAATAGTTTATTTAGTTAGCTTTTGAGTAAGGCAGCTAGCTAGAGAAGGGCCTGGTTGGGTGACCAGCCGTATTGATAAGAATTGAAATAAAGATAAACAGTGAATTAGGATTTGAACCTCAAGAGTGAACTTTCTCAGGCAATATGTGATACAGTACTCTCCCTACTAAGGGGAGTCAAAGCCACTCCCTACTAAACTCCTGAATTTTGAGGAATTTAAATGCAGTGAACTTCCTCAAGCAACATGGAACGCAGCTGACTTCCTACTAAAAGAAAATATAGCCACTCCCTTCTAAACTCCTGAATTTTGAGGAATTTGAAATGCAAAATACCAGTTTTTCTCCAAAATCCCAGTTTCCTTTAAACCCTACAAGTTGAAGAACTTGGTTAGAGAGGTTGAGTTCAAATTGGTTATTTTAAACCCACAGAGCTACCTATGATAGTTGGCTACTAGACAGCTGAACAATTCCTGTGCTCTGTTTATCTACAAGTAGCTCTGGATCAAGAGGCCATATGACTACTCACTCTGGATTCCTCCTGGAAACCCAGGAGCCATTATTATTATTATTATTATTTCTAATAAAGCTACCCTACTCTCCTCTTTTGGTTTGCCACTTCACTTTTTGACTTTTGCAGAACCATGAGCTCAGTACAGAGGGTAACAACACTGAGCCATGAGTTGTCAGTTTGTGATCTGCACGCCTACATCCATATAGTTTGCTGTCAGTACCTCCATTCATAAAGTAAACTGACAATCGAGGACTCCTGGATACTTCATCCAAACATCCGGTATGAATGATAAGATCAAATTAAACAAAAAGAAAAACTGACAGAGAGGAAACAGAGATGATAAAGGAATTAATAATAGCTGAACAAACTCTATTTCCCTAAGCAATATTGCATCTATAAACTGATAATTTAGGATATGAAAACCTGGAGCAACCAGAGAACAAAAATAAGTCCTAGAAATTTAAAAATATACACAGTAATTACAAAAACAGAACAAAACAACAACAAAAAACAGGTTTAAAGATAGGAGATAGAAAAAAAAATCTGCCAGAAGAAATTGTAAAATGAGAAATAGAAAATTGAAGAAGAGATTAATTTATAGAAAAAAGAGAGCCAAAAAGTGAACTGGAAGACAGGTACAGAATACTAAGATTAAAATCTTCAGATTAGCAGAGAAACAAATGTCCTTTAACTGAAATGGTTACCCTATATTTTCTCTCCCTTACCCTCTCTCTCCTTCCCTGTTCACCTCTTTTTCACTACATAGGTGGTATAAAGTAAAGCCTCACAACATGAAGAAGCCCATAACGTGTTCAAACCACCTGTAGGTTTTTCTCTTGGATTGTGACTGGGTAGAGGTGGGAAGGTAGACAAGTGTTTTGTATTATTTTTTGTTATAAGCTACCTAAGCTATTCCTCTTTTTAATCAGGCATGTATTAACTAGATTTTTAAAATAAGACAAATATCTGATTATAGTGGCAAAGTGAATGGAGAAAAGTATAAGAGCCCCTAGCCCCTTGTTCTGGAATCCTTTCTGCAAATTGTTAATGACTGTTTTCCCTCCTACTTTCTGTTGTGAAGTGCCTGAATCCTCCTCATCTGCCATCTGGTATCAAGACCCATTTAACCCTCTCTACAACCTTGAAAGCAATAGAAGAGGAAAGAGAAATTACATTTATGAAGGAGCTATAGTTGGGTTGTCAAGTGCCCCTGAAAGGCTCTTGCATCAGAAGCTTGGTCCCCAGTTGGCACTACTGGAAAGTGGTGGAAACTTGTGAGGCGTAGGGAAGTTTTAAAACTTTTGAAGATGATTCTGGGACCTCTGTTCTCTTTTACTTTCACGCACTCTCTCTGTGTTGGCCAGCGTGCACTGCCTCAGCACAAGACCAAAAGCAATGGGGCCAAATGATTGTGGACAGAAAGCACCCGAGTTGTGATCTAAAATGAATCTTTTCTCTTTGTAAATCAAGTATATAATATACCAACATAAAGCTGACTAGCACATATTTATTGTTTAATTGTTTTTCAACAGCTCCACAAGGTCCATGTTATTTTCCTGTTAAAAAGGCCGAAAGATCCAGGACTGATAGAAGACACCAATAAAAACAAACAAACAAACAAACAAACCTGATGTTTGTCTGTTTTGAAGACCTATGCTCTCTCTAGTTTATCATGATAGCTCCTCATCTATTCATTTAGGCATGAGTTATTTTTCACACTGGGAGAGAAAAGAAAGTAAATGTTGTAAGGAAGTCCTGTTTCACTATAGTAATTTGCATAGCAACAAAGGTGATCCTGACCCCATTCTCCATGCTGCAAGGCATGAAAGTGCATGCCACATGAACAAACAGCCCGGACACCTACAGACCAGTGTGCTGTTCATGGAGTAAGGGCACTGCTTGTTTTCAGTGTGTAATTAGTAAGTGCCCGTGCTATAAAACTGGAGAAAAGAAACAAGATGGGGGTGGGGGTGGGGGGAGACAGGGGAGGTGGAAGAGGAGGGGAGGCGAGGGGAGGGAAAAAAAGACAGAAAGAAAAAAGGCTTTGAAACATTGAGTTCATATTAGAAAAAAAAAAATCCTTCAAAATCAAGCCCTAAGACTTCTGCCTTCAGCATGAAGCACAATTAAAATGACAATACCTAAAACAAAAATGAAATTGCCAAATGGTCCCCAAATCTCAATGGTCCCCACTTAGCAAACACAGCATCCACTGCCCCAAATACACTATTGGGCATCTGCTTTGCATTCGAGGTAGTCGGTCCCATGCCTGCACGATCCCAGCTAGTGCTTCTTGCCATGTTTGTTCTGTAAGAAATACTAAAAGTAATTAGTCAGATGACTGGAAAAAAATCACTCTTAAAATAGCCACAATGTTTGGTTACAGAGAAAACATTTACAATTGATAAATCATAATTTATGATTGTTAACCCATATATTTCTCTTTCTCCTGGCAAAATAAATGAATCTGTAGTTTATGTTAGGAATTATTTTAAACCACCAAATTCTGAAAGTTGGCTTATTTTTAGACAACTTGGGTAAGAATGTGGAAATTCAACTGTTAGTTGGCTGGTAAATCAACTTGTATCACCTGTAAAATGTAGGTTACTCGTGAATTTTAAGTGTCTTGTTTAACTATCAGGCCAAATAGGCATCTTGCCTATAATTTCTTACAACAATTATTCTTAATTTTAATCCTACCTAGGACAGGAAGCTTACTTCCTCAGAGTTCTTTGCCAAAGAGATCTTAGATGGGCAATGAAGTCATGTTTGTGCTTAGACGCAGGCATGGCTGAGCAAGTCTTGGGAGGAAGGGTTCTTTTGATGCCTATTTCATGCCTGCTTCCTAAAATGTCCTTCACTCAACATGCTATTGTTTCCACTACTTAGAAATTTACTCCATGTCTGCTGAAAGGCCAATGGAGCACAGCTGATCAGACAATGGATCACCTGACTCCAACAGGGTCAATCCAATTCTCTCTCCTGGGAATTTTAAGTAGAACAGAGAAACTGGTTAATGTTGACCGTCTACTTAGACAGGGTCACCTAAGGCTATCATTCTCGGTTTTGTACATAGAGAAGCAAGGAGACCTGGTCTCAGAGAAAGGAGAATGAAGCAAACTTCCAGGAGGGACCTACGTGGTTAACGTCCTTGCTTCATGATGCTGCTCTAGCTACTGGTTTTAGCCCTGCATAAAGCTTGAACATCTGCTCTTGAAATAGCCCTTGTTCCCACCTTAGGGAGAAAGCATTGTATCTTCTCCATTCAAATAGGGCGTTTTTGCTGGAAGTATGGAATACATGTCTTTAATCTGTTGAGAAGGTTCTGTTCTACTTCTATTCTCCTGATAGCTTTACCATGAACAGCTGTAGAATTTAGTCCAATACTTTTTCTCCAACTACTGACAGGATCATGTGGCTTTTTCCTTTCCTCTGTTAAAATAATGACTTGGGGAGGGGGGGCTAGATCTTCCAATGCTGAACCAACACTGGCATCCCTATAATAAAACCACTTTCTACATACTGCCAGATCTGACTTCTAATAGTTTGTTTTGTTAAACAAATGTTTATCTATGTTTTTCTTCTATTATCTTTATCCAGTTTTAGTATTAGCACAATGTTGATTTCCTAAAATGAGGGGAGAAGTGTTCCTTCTTTTTTCTGCTTTAAATGTTTGTTATAATTCATCAGTTAAAATGTATATGTGCCTGTTGTTGTCATATGGGTAGGTTTTCAAGTTAGGGATATACTTTCTTTAATAGGTGCTATTCAAATTTTATGTTTCCTCCAGAGTCAGTTTCATTAATTTGTCTTCCAAGGTACTTCTTAGAGTTGTCAAATTTATTTCCAAAAGGATTTTTGTAATATGATTTCTATATCCTTTTAAATTCTGTAAAATCTGTGGTAATGTCCTCTAAATTTTGATATTATAATTTAAAAAATGTATAATTGATATTGTGTAATAGGAAGAAAAGGTCTAAAGGAGTAGGGGAAGTGGGAGGGGTAGGGGAAAGGAAAGAAGGAAAAGGAAAAATATGAGAAAAGGGAAAAAATGGAAACAAAATCTTTGCAAATAGAGAAGGGTGGAGGGGGTGAAGGGGGGGCAGGGGAAGGGGAAAAAAATAAGAACCAAGATACATCATGTAAAGGCACAAGATCCCAATGATGAATGCAACTGTATTTTATATCTAAAATGTATCAATAAACTTAATGGAAAAAAATAGCTCCCAAACAATAAATGCCTCATTTTCTCCATAAGATCATTGAAGTTAATTTTGCTTAGTTGCTAAATTCCTGGGGAGAAAGACTGCAGAGTAAGTCAAAGGAGAAAGATTAAGGGAGAGATGGGAGGGAGGGAGGGGGCAAGGAAGACAGCATGAGGGTGAAAAAGAGAGAGAGAAATAACAAATAGAGCCATTTCAGTAAACAACTACAAAATATTAAAAGGTCTGGGGCTGGAGATTTAGCTCAGTGGTGCTGCCGCCTGCCTTGTAAGTGCAAGGTCCCAAGTTTGATCCCTCGTACCCAAAAAGAAAAAAGGAAAAAAAAAGGAAGGAAGGAAGGAAGGAAGGAAGGAAGGAAGAAAGAGAAAAGAAAAGAAAAAAGAAAAGGAAAGGAAAGGAAAGAAAAAAGAGCTCTGGTGTGTGTAGCAGAGTGTAGCCTCCCCTAACTGTAGTGATTGTTAAATCATATTTCACCTCAGGTGGGCCCAGCAGGCTGAGTAGGGGGAAATACCATACTCATGGAAAATCAAGAAGCTGAAGAGGATACATTTTTGTGGCAGACTTCACAGTGGGTTGTGCTTGGATGATAAGGGTACAGTAGCACCTTTAGTGATTTTAGCGATAGGCAGAGATAGAAAATGACAGATATTTATAGAAGTTGGAGAACTAGAACTGGGTCTCAAGGACCCGTGTCATAGCTAGTGGAGACTCCCAGAGCACCCAGGGGAGAGAGGCTTGAAATCTCCACACACTACATTGGGAAGTATCCATAGAAATACTGTTTTGTTACAGCTACACTGCTTGGACAATATTTTAACTTTGAGGTTGCTGTCATCTGGGGTAAATTGCAACCTATATTTGTGTTTGTATATAGCTTAATGATGGGGATGTGTTCTGGAAGCTGTATTTTTATTTCATTTTGTCACTGTGTGAACATCAGAGAGTGTATTTACATAAACCTAGAAAGTACAGGTCTGTTTCTCAATGTGGCCTCTTGCTGCAAATGATCCAGTAAATATGGGCTGTATGAGGCTGTTGCTGGCACAACACAACATATTGTTTTTTAAGGAGAGGTACACTCTACAATAAAAATTATAATAAATATATAAGCCACTGACATAGTTGTTTATTGTCATTCTGAAGCATTAAGTACTACACATCATTGTATGTATTATATATACTTGCTTAAGACTGACATTACAAAGGAATAGGTTTGTTTACAATAGTATCACAACAAACGTGAGTAATGCATTGTGTTATAATGATAGAATGGCTATGATGTCATTAGACAATAGGAATTTTTTAGCTCCATTATAAACTATTTTATTATTTTTAACTGATACATAAAATTTGCACATTTTTATAAGGCACAATGTGATGCTTTAATACACATATATATTGTGTGATGTGCAAATCAGGGTATCTCCTCAAATATTTTTTGTGGTTAAAACATTCAAAAACTCTTCTAGATTAAAAAAATATATTCACATATTATCCACACCTGTAGATATTACCCTACTGTGCCATAGAACACCAGGACTTATTTCTCCTCTATAACTGTAACTTAATACCGATCCTCCTCCTTCTTTCCTCTACCTTCTCCATTCGTTGTTGCAAATTACAGGACTTCATTTTTGATTTTTTCCATTATTTCCTTTTTCTTTTCTTGAGGTACTGGGGATTGAACCTAGGATCTGTGGATTGAGCTATACCCCAGCCCTTTTAAATTTTTTATTTTTATTTTGAACCAAGGTCTCACCAAGTCACTAATTTGCCCAGTTGGGGCTCAGACTTGAGATTTTCTTCCCTTAGACTCCTGGAGTGCTGAGATTATAGATACATGTCCTTGCACCAAGTGGATTTCATCTTTTTTTTTTTTTAATAGCTGAAGAACGTTCTGAATTTATTCCATTGGTGTATTTATACCATATTTTCCCCAGCTTCTGGTAATCACTAGTCTACTCTAAACATTTATGAGATCAATTTTTTTGATTTTACATGAGTAAGATCATGTGGTATTTCTTTTTGTGTTTCTGGGTTATGTCACTTAACGTAATGTTCTGTAGTTCTAGTCATCTTGTGTAAATGACAGAATTTTTCCTTTTTATGGCTGAATAATATTCCATTCTCTACTTATGCCACATTTTCTTAACCCATACATCAGTTACTAAGCGCTTACACTGATTCTATTTCTTGGGTATTGAGAATAGTGCCAGGAAGAACATGGAAGTGAAGATGTCATTCTGATATATTGATTTCACTTCCTTTGTGTGCATACCCACTAGTGGGATTGGCATATCATATGGTAATTCTGTTTTTAATTTTTTGCGGAATGGCCATACTGATTTCCATAATGATTATACTAATTTGTATTCCCTCTAACACTGTGTAAGAGCTCCATTTTCCCCACATTCTCTCTGATGCTTGTTTTCTTTTGATACTTGCCATTCTAACTGGGGTTAGATAATATCTTATTGTGGTTTTGATTTACCTTTCCATTTTTAGTGATACTGAGCATTTTCTCATGTACCTGTTTGTCATTTGTATTTCATCTTTTGAGAAATGTCTACCAAGGTCTATTGCCCCCTTTTAATTGGATAATTATTATCATTTTGCAACTGAGTTGCATTCCTTGTATATTGTGGATATTAACCCCTTGTCCTTCTTCCATTCTATAGGATGTCTCTTCACTCTGATGATTACTTCCTTTGCTTTGATGAAGCTTTTCTAGAAAAGAAAAAAAAAAACATTTATTTATTTATTTTTGGTTTTATTTCCTATGTTTTTGGGATCTTGTCCAAAAAATCTTCATCTGTTCAAATGTCGTGACAGATTTGCCCTGTGTTTTCTAGTATTAATTGTGGTGTTAACTCTTATATTTAAATCTTTAATCCATTTTTTATTATTAAATTTATTGGTACACTTTAGGTATACATTATGATCACGTTTGTCATTGGGAATTTGTACCTGTACATGATATATCTTGGTTCTTCTCTTCCCCATTCCCCTTCCCT
>NW_004624736.1:6502193-6632818 GCF_000247695.1 Heterocephalus glaber
CAATATTAATGGTATAATCAGATACTTAGATGTAACAAAATGAATATTTTTATAAATACCTCATACATCACTATTTGTGGCTCTAGGATCACAATGTCTTCACTTCCCTTCAAAGTGCCTGGGACACTTACTTCATACTGTGTGTGTGTGTGTGTGTGTGTGTGTGTGTGTGTGTTTCATTCTCAATATTAATGGTATAATCAGATACTTAGATGTAACAAAATGAATATTTTTATAAATACCTCATACATCACTATTTGTGGCTCTAGGATCACAATATCTTCACTTCTGTTCAAACAAGATAATGCACAAATTCTTATCGATTTTTTCTTGCCCATAAATATTGGTCTGCCACATACTATCTTGGATTCTATATGTGTACAACCTTTATTTCCAAGCTTTTGAGGTCAAGATTATTTATTCTAAAGTATACATAGGTTTGTGTCCTCATCTGTGTTATTCCTACTACTGTAACATAGATGCCAGTGTTAGATGAAACATTTAAGGATGGAGCTGGACAGAGCTGGGCGTGGTGGTACACACCGTAATCTCAGCACTTGGGAGGCTGAGGTAGGAGAATGAGCCATGAATTCGAGGCCAGCCTGAGATACATAGCGCGTTCAAAGCCAGTCTGAGCTACGTAGCGAGACCTTGTCTCAAAACAAACGATTTAAAGACTCATTAGTAAAGTGAAAATAGATGGGAGGAAAGAAAAAGACTTGGAGACTCAGATAATCATAAAAGGATGACCCAGTGAAGAAGACAGGGAAGAAAGATGGGTAAAAGTCTCCTAGATTACTGTGCAGTCTAGGTCTAAGGAAGGATGCGGGAAGCCACTGGGTGGGGCTTAAACCCAGGCTGGCTGTCAGGAGGATCTCATTTCTCTCCTATAGGTCTTTCTTACTATCCCTTCTGCGTTCAGTTATTGGCTGGAGCCGGGCTAGGGAGCATGACCTCTGATGCTTTCTGTAACTGAAGATGAGAGACTCTCCTTCTATACCTTCCGCATCAGCCACAGGGAAAAGAAAGAGCGCAGTGTCATCTGCAGTGTCCACCATGCTCGTCTTAGAGTTTGACTTAGAATTTGAGGCACAAACACGTGATGTTACGTATTTTGTATTGTAATGACATTTAAAGTGTCTGTAATCTGTGTTTTCAGCAAAAATATTCAAATTTCGCATAAAACCTTGATTTGCATATAAATTCACAAAGGCAATACTGGTGGCAAACTGTAGTGGAATAATAAAGCTGGAATGGAGTTCCATAATATCCTGGTTATACTTGGGTAACCCCGTAATTTTTTTTAATTGACACAAATAATTATACATATTTATGGGTTATAATGTTAAGTTTTGATACATGTATACATTATGTAATGAAAAAGTTAGGGTAATTAGCATATCTTTCAACTCAAACATTTATTATATCTTTGTAGTGAAAACATTTAGAATCCTCTCTTCTAGCTATTTTGAGATATGCCTTACATTATTGTTATTAACAATATTGTTAACTATAGTCACCATGCTATACAACAGAATGTCAGAAATTATTACTCTTATCTAATTGTAACTTTGTGGCTCTCCAGGCTTGGTAACCCTATTCTATCCTCTTTTTTTTTTTTTTTAATTTTGGAGACAGAGTCTTGTTAAGTAGTTCAAGCTGGCCTTGAACTCACTAGGTAGCCCAGGCTGGCCTGGAACTCCCAGTGATCTTCCTGCCTCAGCCTCCTGAGTGCTGTGCTTGGATTAGAGGCATGTGCCACCACACCCAGCTTCTGTCTTCTACTTTTATAAAAATGACTTTTATTACATTCCACATATATATGAAATCATGTGATATTATCTTTATGTGTCTGCATTATTTCATTTAATATATCTTCCAGTTTCATCTATATTGTTACAAATATATGAATTTCATTCTTTTATGGTTGAGTACTACTCCATTGTTTATATATACCATATTTTCTCTATACATACATCCATTGATGGACCCTTAGGCCTATTTGTTGTCTTTGCTGCTGAAAACACTGCTGCAATAAATATGCATATATCTTCAATACAGTGATTTAATTTCCTTTGGATATATACTCTGTAGTAGGATTGCTTAATCAGATGGTAATTCTATTTTTAATTTATAAGAAATTGTCATACTGGCTTCCATGATGGCTGTAATAATTTACTGTCTCACAAACCATGTGTAAGAGTTTCATTTCCTCTCCATCCTTGCAATACTTTTTATCTTTTGTCTTTTTAATAAGAGTTATTTTAATGGAAGTGAGTTGATATCTCATTGTGCTTTTGATGTGTCTTTCTCTGATAATCAGTGATATTGAGCATTTTAAAATATATCTATTGCCCTTTTTATGTCTTCTTTGAGGAATGTTCATTAGTGTCTTCTGTCCATTTTTAAATCTGATTTTCTGAGCAGGAATGCTACTGAGTTGTTTGGGTTTCTTATATATTCTGGATACTAACCCTTTGCCAGATGTATAGTCAGCAAATATTTTCTCCCATTCTGCAGGTTTTCTTCTACTCTGCTAATTATTTTCTTTGCTGTGTGCAGGGTATTTAGTTTGATATAATCCCATTTGTCTACTTTTGATTTAGGGGGTTATATCTTTAAAAGTCCTTTCCCAGTCTAATGTTATGTATCACTTTCTCTGTTTTCTACTAGTATTTTCATAGTTTTGAGTCTTATATTTAGGTATTTTATTTATTTTAATTTGATATTTATATGGTAAGAGATAGAGGCTTAGTTTCATTTACCTGCATGTGGATTTCCAATATTCTCAGCATAATTTATTGAAGAAACTGTTCCTCCCTTATTTCATGTTCTTGGCATCCTTGTAGAAGCTCTCCTAGCTGCAGATATGTGGATTTACTTATGGGCTCTCTCTTTTGTTCTGTTGGACTGTTTATCTATTTTTACACAGATACCATACTATATTGGTGTCTAATGTTTTGTAATATATTTTTAAATCAGGTACTGTGATGCTTCCAGTTTTGTTCTTTTTACTCAAGATTGCTTTGTCTGTTCAGGGCCTTTTGTGGTTCCATACAAATTTTATGGTTTTTTGAAAATTTTTGTGAAGAATGTCATTAGTATTTTGATAGGAATTGTACTGAATTTATAGATCCTTTCAAGTACTATGGCTATTTTAACAGTACTGAATCTTCCAATCTATGAACACAGGATATCTTTCCATTTTTTTATGCCCTCTTCAATTTCTTTCATCAGGGTTTTATCATTTTCAATCCAAAGATCTTTCACTTCCTTGGTTAAACTTATTCCTCAGTGTTTAATTTATTGTACATATTGTAAGTGTGAATATATTAAAAAAATTCTCACCAAAATGCTAAGAATTCAAATTCATAGCATGTTGATGAGATAATTCACTACAATCACTGTGTAGGATTTACACCATGAATGTAAGGATGATTGAACACATACAAATCAATGAATGTGACACGTCACATTAATAAAATAAAGGATAGAAACCAAATAATCATTTAAATAGAGGAAGAAAGGATTTGATGAAATTCAATATCTCTTCATGATTAAAAACTCATGCTATGTCCCTCAATATAATAAAGGCTACATATGATAAACTCATAGCTGACATCATATCAGTTGGAGGAAATTTAAAAGCGTTTTCCATAAGCTCTGGAACAAGACAACGTGCCCACTTCTAACACTTCTATTCAACACAGTGTGGGACATCCTAGCCAGAATAACCAGGCAAGAGAAAGAAATAAAGGGCACCCAAACTAGGAAGGAGGCAGTCAAATTGTCCTTGTTTGTAGATGATATGATCTTATAATGTTAAAAACTGAAAAAATCCACCAAAAAACTTGTTATAACTACAGTAATTTTTCAGTAAAGTTACAGTATACAAAAGCAGCATATAAAACCAGTAGCTTTTATAGGCTAACAGTGAACCATCTGGGGAAAAAATTCACAAAAACAAACCTATTTACAATATGTAAGCCTATAACTTTAGAAATAAATATATGATAGAATTGATTTGTTTTTTAAATGGTCTAGTAGATCTTAGCTTATACCCTGAAATCTAGGTGTGGCATCAGTAAAACCACTTAGGATGATAAAATATGTCAGTTCCCAATACCTTTAATTTATATAAAATTATAACATTTGCACGTATAAGAATAGTCAGCATGTTATTCAGCTTAACACAGAGGTGACTTTACAGTTTCTTCTTGACTTATTATGGACTTATGTTCTGGTAAACCCAGCGTAAGTTGAAAATATCATCAGTTGAAAATATGTCTAGTACTCCTAATGTACTGAACATCACAGCTTAGCAACACAGTGTGTATAGAACATCATTTATTTCCCCTCGACTTCTTGGCCAACTGAGAGTTGCCCACAACCACAAGAGAGTATCTCTCACATATCACTAGCTGAGGAAAAAATCAAACTTCAAATTCAAAGCAGTGTCTACTGAATATATATCACTTCTCCACTATCATAAAGCTGAAAAATACTAAGTTGAACCATCATTAAGTCAGAGACCATCTGTATTTGTTAGCACCTAATTGGAAGCAAAACAGACAAAAATCACCAAATTAAACCAAGGCAAGCATAAAACTAATCAGAAGCTTATCCATGCTCAGAAACAGTTAACTATTTACTAAAATTGTATTGAAGTCTCTCCTGCTCTGTTATTTTGAAATGCCACAACTAACTAACCATTCAAAAATCAAACAAGTTTGGCCTATTTGAAAAGCATTAGACTGAGGAACAACAGGTCCAAATAACTTTTTTCTCTGAGAAATACTCTTGTCAAAGACAGCTTCCTAATTCTTTTCTAATTCTATGTTGACTAGGGGGTGCTGCTCTACATTTTCCCTCAGCACAGAATCCCTTCAAAAGTTTGGCACCCTCTGATAATTTTCTTTTCTCAGTCCTAATATAATTCAGAACAAATAATTGTAGCTTGACCTTCCCAACTCAGGCATTTGTACACAAGTTATTAGACATATCACCAAAACTATATTAGCGGCAACAAAAATTTAAACTTTGTAAATATAGTTGTTCAAAATTTAGTTTTTCTAACAAATGATAGTTTAGATTCAAGATCATTTTTGTGTAACTCAGAATTATGCTGATCGTGTTAGAGCAGAGAGTTGGCAGGTCACATTGACAAACAAACTTGCTATTAGCAAGTCAAGCACATCCTGATAATCAAGGCATTTTGTTAATGTTCTCATCTTCAATGTTGGGTCATATCTTCTAATGTATGAAGAGTCTCAAATACAATGCATTTTGTCCCTGTTCACTGACTCAAGATGCCTTGACCTTTTGAGCTTCCTCACAGGAGTGCTACTCTCAGGATCATGATAGAAAATATTTGTTCCGGCTGGGGATTTAGCTCAGTGGTTACGCAACCTGTCTCGAAAGCGTAAGGACCCGAGTTTGATCCCCAGTACCAAAAAAAAAAAGTATTTGTCCCCCATGGACCGCACCTTCTTCTTGCCATATTCCCATCAGGCATTCAGACTTTGCATTTCTCTTCTCTCCCCTCCAAATCAGCATGGATTCCTCTTCTCGAAACTCTTTTCTCTTCATCACCAGCTCTTTCTTCTCCACTCACAGAGAGCACAGGTATTTTAGAAGGTCCTTGTCACTGAGTGAGTTCACTGTGCTAATTTATCCTCCCTGTAGCCTTTAGTGTTGCTGTTAATTTGTCTCATGACCATTTGCAACACAGCCCAGTCAGAATGCCCCTGTATTCCACATGGCTAATGGACTCAACAATAGGTAACTGGATATTTGTTTTTTCTGCCTTTATCTTCTGAAAAGAGGTTAATTTTAACGATCACCTAAAATATTTTCCTTCAAGTTGTTTCTGTGTTTGGAACAATTCCCAAAGTTTAGGGTTACATTTTCACCTCCCTTTCCAGATCTGCTTTTTGATCTGAAAATTCAAAGATACTAAGTTTTTGAGACCAACTACTGAAGATAGGTATAATAATACTGTCATAGACAAGAGCCATTAAGTCTTGTGTAGCTGTTGAGACAGCTTAGATAAATATATGTCCTGCCAGCCTGGGCAAAGCGTAAAGCAGAAGAAATATGATACAGGTCAGGAAAGATTTTTAGGGAAAGAAAGGTAATTATCAGTATTCAAAATATTCATTAAACAGACATTGGGAAATGATTGAGTCATATGAAATTGACCAAGAATTATAATGTCCCAATCAGAATAGTTTGCAAGGTATAAAACAATCCCAAACTTTTTACCGTAGGGTGACTGCAAATACAATTTCAAAGATGCCTCTCTGTGAGTACTGTTGGCCTAAGAACAACACACATTTAAGTACCATTGGCTAATGATCATGTATCTTGAATACTACCAAGATTGCAAAAACAGGCTAAGACACAATTTTAGATGAATCATGTGTTTATTTAGCTAGCTGTCATTGTGTATTCCAGCCTTTGTTTTTCATGGACTCAAGAAATGATCCCTAAGGTCCCTTCCAATTTGAAGATATTGTGATTCTAGAAACTTTAAATCAGTACTTCTCACCAGTTATAAAGATCATAGTTACACATCCAGTAGAAAAATTATCTGATCTAAACTTAACTTCTGCTCTGCTCCTGATCAGCCCTCAGTAGATGTGCTGAGGGTACTGAATGACCAAAAGAAAGCCACTGAGATGGGAAAAGAAATAAATTGTACCTCTATCGGCAGTGAAATTATGTCTGCCTATGGGCAGACGTGTGCAAGACCTTGGTGGAGAATAGAAATAAAACCCTCACAGCTTGACCACAGTTGTAATCATTAATTGTGACCCTAACTAATACAAACTTTGGTACTGGAAGTGGTTCTAGAGAGACAGAACTGTAAAGATTGACTTCTCTAATCAGTCTAGCGGTTCTTGGAGTTGGCTCTCTAATTTGACGAAACCTGAAGCTGCCTTGGTCTCTCCTTCTAATGATACAGAGAAAACTGATAGATCAAGGTGTGAACTGTTTAAACTAATAGGCAACATAGATCCATGTGATTCTCCTAATTTGCCATTTTGTGATGCAAGGAATTTAGTGACTATACAATATTTTTTAACATTTTTGGAAGAGTAGGAAATATAATGATGCTGACTTATTGCTCTTAGCATATCTGGACAAACTAATAAAGGAAAATCAAAAGCTCCAGATAATAAGGCCCTGCAACAGGTCCATGCTGCTTTGCCCCTTGGATTATCTGATCCAGCAGAACCAATGATACTTAGGTGCCAGTGGCAGACAGGGATGCTGTTTGGAGCCTCTGGCAGGCCCCCATAGGTAAATCAGTGGAGGACATTAGGATTTGGGGGTCAAGGCTCTGTCATCATCTGCAGACAATTACTCTCCCTTTGAATAATAGCTTCTGACCTGCTACTGGGCCTTAGTGGAAACTGAATGTGTGACCATGTGACCCAAGGTTGCCATGCAACTGAGCTACCCATCATGAATGGGATGCTATCTGACCCACTAAATCATAAAGTTGGGCATACACAGCAACAGTATAATCATTAAATGGAAGTGCTATATATGTGATCATGCCCAAGCAGGCCCAGAAGGCACGATAAGTTTACATGAAGAAATAGCCCAGATATTCATGGTCCTACTGCAATACTGCCTCCTATTCCTATGTTCCTATAGCCTTATCGGGTATACCATATGATCAGTTGACAGAGGAAATGAAGACTAGAGCCTGGTTTACATCTGGTTCTGTACTTTATACAGGTACTACCCAAAAGTGGACAGCTACAACATTATAGCCCATTTCTAGGACATCCCTAAAGGAAAGTGGTGAAGGGAAATCGTCACAGTGGCAGTACAACTGGTCATACATTTTCCTTAGAAGAAAGAAAAAATGGCCAGAAGCATGACTATATACCAATTCATATGCTGTAGTTAATAGTCTGGCTGAAAAGTCAGGGACTTGGAACATAACTCATCAATTGGTAACAAAGACATTTGGGGAAGAAGTTTATGGATAGACCTCTCCATACTGACAAAGAATGTAAAAGATGTTTTATCCATGTAAACAGTCTCACCACAAAGTGACCTCAGAAGAAGAGGACTTTAATAATCAAGTGGATGGAATGATCCATTCTGTGGATGGCAGTCAACATTTCTCCTCAGCCAGCCTGTCGTTGCCCAAGTGGTCATAGTGGCAAGGATGGAGGTTATACATGGGCTCAGCAATATGGACCTAACTCACCAAAGCTGACCTGGGTACAGCCAATGCTAGTATGCCAGCAACAGAGACCAACACTGAGTCCCCGATATAGCACCATTCCCTGAGGTTATCAGCCTGTGATCCACTGGCAGGTTGGTTACATTGGCCCACTTCCATAATGGAAAGGACAGTGTTTTGTCCTTACTGGCATAGACACATTCTGAGTATGGATTTGCCCTCCTTACACATAATGCTTCTGCCAAACTGTTGTCTATGGACTTAGAAAAAGCCTCTACACAGCATTGATTTTGACACAGAAATGCACTTCACAGACAAAGAAAAATGGCAGTGGGCTCATGCTCATGGAATTCTCTGATCTTACCATGACCCCATCATCCAGAAGTAGCTGCACTGATAGAAAGATGGAATGATCTTTTACAATGCAATTATAGGACCAGCTGGGTGGCAGTACCTTACAGGGCTGGGGCAAGAGTCTCTAGAAAGCTGTATATGCGTTTATCAGCATCCATTTTATGGTACTACTTCTCCCATAGCCAGGATTCACAGGTCGAAGAATCAAAGGGAAGTTGGAATGGTACCACTCACCATCATCCTTAGTGACCCCCTAGCAAAATTTTTGCTTCCTGTTCCTGTGACCATATCCTGTGCTGGGCTAGAAGTCTTAGTTCCAGAGGGAGGAAGTCTTGTACCAAAAAGCACAACAATGATTCCATTGAACTGGAAGCTAACATTTCCCCCTGGTCATTTTGGGCTCCACATGACTCTGAGTAAGCAAGCTAAAAGGCGAGTTATGGTTTTGGCAGGGGTGATTGACCCAGACTATCAAAGGAAAATTGGGCTAGTACTCCATAATGGAGGCAAAGAAGAATATATTTGGAGTCCAGAAGATCCCTTATGGAATCTCCTAATATTGCCACACCCTGTTATTAAAGTCAACAGGAAGCCACTACAACCCAATCCAGGCAGGATGACAAATGGACCAGGACCTTCAGAAATGATCCTGTAGGCCACCCCACCAAGGAAAGAACCAAGATCTGCTGAGGTGCTTGCTGAAGGCTAAGTGAATACAGAATGGGTAGTAGAAGATAGTTATAATACTGGCTATGACTGTGATCAGTTACAGAAACAAGGATTATAATTGTTGTATCTATCTATCTATCTATCTATCTATCTATCTATCTATCTATATATCTCCACACTCCACGTATATTAAGCAGGTATTTCTTTCTTTGGAACATAGTACTGATTGACTTAATACTAGTGTGTAAGTATTATTAAAGGCAAGTTATAACGTTTAAGATTTGGAATATTAGGAGAAGAGTAAGCATCACCCAAAGAAAAACTTTGCCTCCTGTTCTATAGAGGGAATTAGTGTGTTTCCAGTTGTATGCAGGATATTGTATCATGTTAGGTATAACTATGAACTTGTATTGTATTTGGAAATTAAGTACAGTTCAAGGAGATATGTGTGATTTTCATGTTGACAAGGGATAGATAGTGATCATTAATTATGATATAACAACTTGACTTGGGTAAGAACCACCTAGCAGATTAGTAAAGCTCTGGGTGTGTCTGTGGGTGACCAAGATGTAGCCTGTAAACTGAGGAAGGAAGATCCACTCTGCATGTGGGTGGCACCAACAAATAGGCTTGTAGTCCGGATAGAATAAAACAGGCAAAGAAGAAGAAAGTCTTCCCTTTTTCTTCAGAGGAACTCTAGGCTTCACCATTGCCTTTGGACATAGGTCTCCAGTTCCTTCTGGCTTCTAGTGCAGAATATAGCTTTCTGGTGTAGATTCTTCAGCTTTCTGGCACAAACTCACACTAGTAACTCTGCATTGAGCTTCCTGGCCTTCGACCTTCAGCTGCTACTGGATCCTCTGGCTTTCCAGCACAAAGATGATCATTTTGGATTCTTCTGCTTCTGATTCCACAGATAGTCATTGGGACTCTTCCCCTTCTTATCCTGTAAGCCTACCTAATAAATCTCTTGTATAATTATACATATATTTTATATTGATTTTGTTCCTCTAGTGAACACTAATACAACATTTTTCTTCCTACTTCCCTTCACCCTAGCCTGTTCTGAGCACCCTCCCATCCTGTTCTACTCTGGACTGTAAAAAGACTTTTATATGTGCATGTAGACACTCTAACTTGCATTTCCAAGCTCTGGGTCACTCCTTCTGTCCACCTTTCTCCTCCATTACTTCTTATGCCTAGACTATGCACTCCAGTAGCTTGGCCACCCTGAGAAAGAGACACGTAGCAGACAAAAACTGAGTAAGAGGGCTTCAAATGCTGGAACCATCTCACAAGAACTCTAAGGTCCAGGTACCAGGAGCCTGGTCTAAAAGGAAAGCCCAGGGCTCTGGCAGACATTTCCTCTTGGCCTCTGGACTCTTTAACCTAGGCTGAGCAATGCAACTAAAGGAGGACTAAAGAAGACCCCTCCAAAATATGGAGCCCAGGACAAGGTTCCTTCTCGCCCAGGTCTTGGGTTGGTCAGGTCAGGTCGGTACTCCTACTTATAATACGAAAGTGAAAATGTACATATTTAGATGTTCTCCTAGCCGTGCCATATATTAAGAAATATAACAAAGATGGCAATCATAGGAATATGAAAGTTCCTAACAGCATGTAGTATAGAATATTTTTTGCCCTGAAGGTATAGTCTTGGGAATGATTAGCCAAAGTGAACGATTGTCAAGGAACCATTATAGACTGGCTTTAGAATGGCTATATATTGTTACATTTGATAGTTCTTTATGAGTGTGAAATCACTTTCTTTGAAATTGAATCACATAGCCAAAGAAAAAAATTTTATTTTGGTGAAAAAGTGCCAACTGCCCAGGCCTCCTTGGTGTGTCCCTCAAGCTTAAATTTCTTGTGTGTTCCAGCTCTGAGAAATAATAGGCTCCTGATTCCTTCCTCATGCTAAGACTCACAAATTCAAATTCAAGAACATTCATGTAGCATTTTCTATTTGTGTCATTTGCCATTTGTGTCATTTTAAACACATCCTGTCAACTGTATCTGTGAAACATTGTTAGCTCCACTTAGTGGTGGGAGAGGAAGACTCAAAAGGAAAATGACTCTGGGGCTCTCAGCTGTACATACACTGAGGAGTTCTTGAGCAGAGATCTTTGTCTCCAGACCCAGAAATTTGCTAGCTACCTCCAGTGGCCTCCTGAGGTCACCCTTGCTGTCACAGCCTCAGGCAGAGCAAACTCTGGGAATAAAAATTTTGTTCCTAGATATAGCACCTGTACCTAGGACAGAACCTGGAACCTGGTCAGTGCTTAAAAACATTGCCAATTGAATGGGCAAATATAGCACTGCTGGTACTACCTATCTACCAAAGAGGGAGAAGAAATGAAATATTTTAACTTGCCTTCCTTGTAAATTTATCCATATTTTCCTCAATATTATAGCAAACAACTCAAATCATGGTTTTTGAAATGAGTTCCTTTCCTACCTTATGATCTCTTTTAATTTTATATTTTAAAGGACTTTCTTCCTCAAACATTCCCCCATCAATATCCATTTGATGCTGTTTTTGCCACTCTTTTCTGGCTTAACAGTATCAGACATTAATGCATCTATTTGGTAGGGAAAACACTGAATCTAAAAACAAGTTAGCTTCTCTTGTATGCCATAGATCTAGACTTTATCAAATCCATTGGCTGATCTTCTGCTTCCCTTATACCTTCTTTAATTTCTTTCATAGGCTCATGGCTTCCAAGAGCCATGAAGGCCTCTATATTTTTTTTTCTAAATTGACACATGCTAATCATAGTGCTAAGGTGAATTTTAGGCAGTACACAAGCAAAGAGTGTATTTTTCCTTTAGTGACATGGTGTGTATGTATGTATGTGTGCGTACCAGTATGTGTGTGTGTGTGTGTGCATGTTTGTTATTATAAATTAGCCACTAAACCTGAAATGTTTGGATAGTAGTATTGTTCAAATATGTTTATGTTTAAAAGGCTCACTGAGTTAAAAAAATAAATGGCAAAATGCTAAGTTAACAATAACATAGATGCTTCTTAGGTATGGCAGAAATCACAAAGAGAATGAGTGAAGTGCAGAAAATGCTTTTCTCATCCAGTTGTATCATTTTTTAGCCAAGGCAAAGGGAGGTGAAATGGCTTGCCCAAGGCCCCAGGGTTAATTAGTGAAAAAATGAGGAGTAGACTCTTAAGTCTCCAGGTTCCAGGTAATTTGTTCACATCAGTAATGCCCCACTTTTGGATTCTGAGCGTCATTAGCCTGGTCTTATATGATTCATAGTATGAATACATTTTTATTCACCTCTGACAAATGAATAAGATTCTAACTTTTATAATTGAAGTTTCAAAGACAGAAAAGCCCTCTGGCTCTCTTGGAATAAAAAGCACTCTCAGGTATAATTACAATTTGTGTTTATAATGTGTCTTTTATTAGAGGACCTCAATGAACTCTAGGAAATTGATCTGATGACTGGTATTATCTTTGTTTTATATATTGAGAAGCAATCACCCTGGCAGGTTAAGTGAATTGTCCAGGGTTGGCCAGAATGTGAGTCACTGAGAAAGAATTAAATTTCTAATCCTAACCACACCTCTGTAGGTTTTGCCTTTCTTGTCAGTCTCTAACCCCTTGTTAAATTTAAACTTATGGGGATCTCCATGAAATGGGGTTCTAGTCTAAAAGCTCTATTTTCACCCTTTCCAAAGTGCTATATGTGTGGTAGGGTGTCCAATTCTTAGGCTTTCTATTTGAATAACCTTGTTTAATTTTATTGATTGAGCATATAACTTTGCTTAAGTCTGTCACTTATTGTTCTCTTTGGCTGTTCTAAAATTATTTCTGAACTTTGACAAGTCTTTGTCCTTCCTATTCCTATGAAGACGGGGGAAAACCTATCACTACTGTCCTGTAAGACAGGACACACATTGGGCTATTTAGAATCCTAACAACTCAACCACCTGAGTTGCTGCTGGACCAAAAAAAAAGCAGCAAGTAAATTTATTATCTGAGCCATTTATTTTATTTTCTACTTTCTTCACACAGTGGTTCATACAGAATGTGTGGCCTTTGGCTGACCATAGGTCGGCTCCTAGGGATGTGATGTCCTTCAAATGCCCTCTAGTGGTTGAAGGCCCACATGGGCTCCACACTCTTCCCTCCTGTGAGACACCAAGGGCTCAGAGTAAATAGAAGGCACCTGTTGAAAGCTTACATCTAAAGCATACCTGTGCATACTAAAGAATTTAGCACTCCCCTTTGCTCCCTTGGCCCATTCAGCTGCCTTTCCAACAGCAGATATGAGGCATAGTAACCCCTGCCTTGCAGTCTTCAAAATAACTGCTTTTGAACACCCACACTAAAGCACATATGGGCAAATGAGTGCATCATGTATGTAATCAAAATATCTGTATTAGTTTCCTAGGGTACCCTAAAGTACCACAACCTAAGTCTTTTAACCACAATAGAAATATATTCTCTTTCAGCTATGGATGGTAAAAGTCCAGATTGAATGGTTCTAGACAAGGATCATTCCTTGCCTCTCCTAGCGGCTGGCAGCCTAGGGCCTTCCCTGCCTGTTAGGGTCACTTGGGTCTCCACCTCCATCTTCTCGAGGTCATCTTTCCTCTGCCCACATCTTTGTCTTCTGCTCTGTGGGTATGGCAGGAGCCCAGCAATCAGGTATGCGGCTCTGGCATCTAGTGAGTAACCCTACAAAGGAAACCACAAGCTGGGGACAGTGTGCACCCTTGTAATCCCAGCACTCTGAGTCTAAGGCAGGAGGATTGCTATTCCAAAATCAGCCTGAGCAACTTAACAAGACCCTGTTTTGAAATTTTAAAAATTAATAATAGAAAAGTCTGGAGGGTTTGACTAGCTCTGGGTTTGATCCCCAATAACACACACACACACACACACACACACACACACACACACACACACACAGAAATAAATAGATACAAAGACAGACAGACAGAAAGAAAGAAAAAATTATAAGAACTAGGAAGACCATTTATGTGACACAAAGTATACATGAAATGCTAAGAGCTAACATTGCCTGAGTTTTCTCCTAGTACCAGGTACTGTCCTACTTTCTTCATGCTTTAAGTTCTTCACCTTCCATGGTGACGCTGATGGGAGTACTCATTTTATACTCATCTTACAACTTAATTCATGAGACTGGGGGCCCGGGATTTAGCTCAGTGGTTCTGCCGCCTGCCTCAAAAGTACAAGGTCCCGAGTTTGATCCCCAGTACCAAAAAAAAAAAAAAAGTTAAGTCTTCATGAGACTGAGTTGTTTTGTGAGCTGTTCTGGTGAGGGGCTGAGCCAGCGATCGGATTTGGGTAGCCTGACAGTGACAGTGGTGTCTCCTGAGCCATCGTAATGCCTGAACTGGAGTTTCCTGACAGTCTCTGTCTAATCCTCCGAAATAAGTGTTTCATGTGTGTTTGTTTGTCTCCTGTCCTAAAATGTACCCCTAAAACATAACCTTACAGAGAGCAGACTCACAATTCATATTAACCCTATATGCTCCCTTCACAAATCCTGGTGCAGCTCTGGTCAAATCTGTAGCTTCCGGAAGAAACTTAATGTTCAAATGCAAACAGTGCCACCTCAGCAGTGCCATTAAAATGGATTAGGCTAAGTGCTTGGCTTAGTTTCCTGGAAAGAGGCTTTTCCCACTTCAGAATCCACTCTTGAAGCTGTCTATACACCTTGGAAGTCAACATGAGCCCAGAAGTGGAGGAACGCCACAGCCGGGCCCAGTGAAGGTCTTGTCAGACTCAGCACACCTGAGAAAACCTGCTGCTGTCTGGGAATCCCTCTCTCCAGGGATCTGAAGGTGTTCTTTAGCTGCTCTGCTCTGAAACCTGTGTCCTGAAGGCAGGGAGCAACTCCTTTATTTCATACCATGGCTTGTGAAAAGCTGCAAATCCTAGATATAGCAAACAACTCTTGTTTGGGGCCTGAAACTCACTGGAAAAGAGTACCAAAAGAGGTGAGATGCTGCAGATACAGTCCTTGTATCTTCCCTGTGAAAATCCTAAAATAATCTAAGAAGAAATCCTGCCAGTCTCATTTGGAGGCCTTAGAAATCACACTGTTAGAATTTTCCACTGGGCCGCTTCAGGCCTTGGAAAACAGCCAGCTTCTCTCTAGGCTGGAGCCTGTACACAACTTCAACCCTGGGCCCAGGGAAGAGGAGAATGCCCTGCACAGTGCTATATGTAGATGTGTAAATTACAGCAGATGATGCACTTAGCAATTATGTTCTTTGCATACATAAGCAGGAACAACAGCTCCCAAACTGCCAATATCCTTCTCAATTCTCACAGAATGACTATGTGTCACACGGTCACACAGCAGGGGGCCTGGAAATGAGATGAAGGAATGGCACAGTATGAAGTTTCAATTTTGGAGAAGCACCCCTCCTGCGGTCATGAACAAGCAAACAAGCAAAGCCTCGGAAGACGCGGTGGCCAAGCTATGTGCTCCCACCCTCAAGTGTGGAGATGCTACGCTGAGGAAACTGGAGTGAGGGGGACAGAGCAGCGAGAGACGCTACTACAGGGCTTGGCACAGCTGTGCGAATATGTGGACCAACCAGGGAACAGCGTTTATAGTGTGGAACTGGGTGGGGGGCTTTAGTGAAGAGCTGAAATAACATCAAAAATTCAAATGCCCAAATGGGAAAGGCAGAAAGTGCACACAAAGAAAGTGAATCTGATGAAGATTTGGGAACTCTAAGTGTGTGTGCCCCATTGCCCCAGCTGAAGAGTGGCTCTATTCCATCTCAGGCAGTTGCTGCCCAGTAGGTAGAGCTAACTCATCTAATTTTTCAGGAAGTGCTGAAATATCCTTGTGTAAAAGAAGAGGTGTATGTGCGTGTGCGTATTTGTGTGTGTGACCTTTCCCAGTTTGTAACTGTTAGCAACAAATTTTAAAACATGATCAGAATTTGTATCAGTTATCAATGCTGTGTAATAGACATCCCTCAAACTAGTAACTTAAAATAACCATTTTATTCTGCTCATAGCTTATTGTTCAGGAATGTAGAAGGATTGGGCTATGATTCACTTCTGATCCTCCTTGCACTAGTGGGGGTAGCTAGGGCTGGTGGATCTACTTCCAAAATTCATTCTTCCCTGCATACCTGACACCTCTCTGTGCACCTTGGTTTGTCTCCCTACCCTCAATGAGGTCTCATTCTTCAGGATGTCTCCATGTTTGGGGCCTTCTCCCAGGATAGTGGTCCTGAGAAGTTGAATATTTTACCTGGCAACTGGCTTTAAGAGACAGAAAGTAGTCATCTGCACACACTTCTCAGGCAATTTACTTACCTTCTCCAGGTGATGGTATTATTTTACCTATCTCATGAAGATTTTCTTAGACTAACAGAATTAATACTTATAGCACAATTAGAACATGACCCCACATGGACCAAGTGCTTAACAACTAATAGATGGTATATTACTTTAACAGGGCTTCCATAAGAAGATACCATAAAGTGGGTGGCTTAAAACTGCACAATCCAATCCATAAGAAATATGGTTCTGATTCATTTATGCAAGAGATCTTTCTGGTATGACTGGCAGATATATATAACAAAAACCTACCTACGAGAGAAATGCATACATGGAGAGGTAGCACAGAAAACATTTACTAATTTACTAGCAGGACAAAGGTTTAAATGATCAAATTCCCTATGAATGACAGCTATATAAGGAGGTATGCTGGTGACATTTGAGAGATCCTGTATCTGAGGCCTTTAGGTCAAGACCTACAATATGGCATAACTAGGCTGAGGAGCATGGCTTTGATGCCCTGCTCCTCCGCCCACACTTGATATGTGACCTTTTGGCTCCTACACAGGTGTCCCTTGACCCCACCACACTTAGGCTTGACTCCAAGACTATATTCAGAGCCTTCTCACAAACCACAGGCGCTGATCCCACAGCCTGACCCAGGTCTTGCCTTTTGGACTACATAGAAGTCTTTGTGTCTAATGCACAACCCCAAATGTGAACCTGACCCTGTTCTGCCAAGTTCCATCTATTTGTGAACAATCTTAGGAAAGGAATGTTCAGGGAAGGTTGTGAAGATCCCATGGGATTGCTAACAAGATACCCAGTTTGATGGGGCATGTGAGTGAGAGCTCTGAAGCGGGGTGGTGCACACTCAGGGTGCTGGGCAAGTTTGTTTGCCTGACAGGAAGGAATGCGTTTTTTGGGAGTAGAGTACAAGGTAAATTCTTAATGGTCTGCCCAACTCCTTGATGGCAAAATTTGATATTTCTCTTTTTAAAATGTTCCTTACACTAATTCTCTGCCCCACCGCCATCCTTTTCTACCTGTTCTTCAAAGAGACGCCAACAACAGCTACTTTCGGGGCACAATTTGCACATGATCAATCCTTATTGACAGGACTCACCACCATAGGCAGAGTGTTTCTGTTCTTCTTTTAGGTATTGAGATGTCTGTCACAGAATGCTAGGGTGAGACCACCCCTACCTTTGTTATGACTAAGCCACCAGCAGGAGACACAGCAGATGAGCTGGACACTTGATTTTTCTTCAACTTCATGGCATCCCATTCAAGGATCCAGGGATTTCTACAATCTCCCCCACCTCACCCCACACACCCGCTACCTCTGAAAGCAAAATAAGATCAAGAGGCAGAGTGGCTATGAGCTCAGACCCCAAAACAGACAACCTGAGTCCAAATTCTGGGTCCATATCTTACCAGTTGTCAGATTTTGATTTAAGTTATTTGACCATCTATATAAAATGGAGACAAAGATTGTATGTACTCCATGAATTAATAAATGGAAATCCTTTGGAACACTGTATAAGCACATAAAAAGCACCAAGTAAATATTAGCTATTGTGAATATTGGCTGCAGGAATATGTAAACTACATGCAGTTTAGTGAAAATTTGAAAAGCCCAAGAATCTGAGAACTTTTGGGGTAAGCAATCCCTTACTAGGGGTAAGAATACATTGTAACCAACTGCTCATTTGATTTCCTCAAGGGAATCCCAAAATGGAATTGTATCTGCCTTATTTTCGAAGAAAGAAAATAATCCAGGATTTGGCAGGGGACAATCAAGATGGGGATCCTACTTGAAGAGCTTTAAGATTCCAGGTATAAGTCAGAGAACAGCAAGCTCCTCTAGTCATCAAGTTCCATTTCTATACCCATCTGCCTCTGAAGTCACCCCAATAGTCTTCAAAAAAGGTAACATCATCAAGCCTCATAGCAGATGAGCTCCAGAAATGCAGCTGGGAAAACTTTCAACACCTGATCTTTACTTGCCCAAGATTGCCTCTCTATCTGGAATCAGATGGCGCATGTATATAGAGATAAAAATGCTTGCGTATCTCTTTGTATATTTTATTTATGCATGTAAAAGTATAGTGCTACACATGCATGCACATGGACTATGCATTTCTTAACACCGTTATTTGTTCAAACTACATCTCTTACTCTCCCAAATGATGCTTTCTAAAAATAATCTATAATTCATTCTACAGAGAAATTGACATAGTCTAGAATTGCTATTAATCTGGATCTTAAGTCAAGCCATGAGAAGAGATTGAAAAAAATGTACATAATGTTTAAAACAAAACAAACAAACAAACAAATAGAAACTCACCAAAAAATGTTATTTTTAAAATTCTTAGAATGGGGGTGAGGATACTTTAGAAACTGTCACTTGGGGAACAAAGTAAATCGGAACTGGCCTGGGTGGCCCAGTGGTCTGGCACTGTGGATGGTTTATGGAAAGAGCATAGTTTACCCTCCTGTACCACTTGCTTGGCCCTTAGTGTCCCATTTCTTTTCAACACCACTGCAGACCTGAGAAAAAGATCTTGGCTTAAGTAGCATGTGAAAATGAATTTGTAGGTCTCAACCCGGCTCTTGTGGCTGAGTGTAACACTGCATAATTTGACACAATTGAGCTTGATTGACAGTGGAGAAGCAAGCTGCAAGATCTTGCAGGTCAGGATGGAAAGGGTGTTTGACAGAAGGGCACAAGAGCATTCTGGGTAGCAGCCTTCACTCAACCATGCACTCCCCAAAGATAAAGTGGAGCAGAAGCCCAGGAAGCATATCTGAGAGGCCTTGGGCTGTCCATAGAGCAACCAAGGGAAAAGTATGATGCAGCAAGTCAAAAGTGAGGTGTTTAATGCCTGATCAAACTTGAGCAGGGAAAGAATCCTTCAAGGAGGAAAAGCCCAGAGAGATGGACCTTCACCTGCTGTTTGTTCATAGGCAGGAAACCGTGAGAGTTCTGACAGCCCCAAAGATCCTGCTTCACAAGCACCTTTCACCACCAGCCTCTCTTCATTCTGATTAGAGCCATCTGTGCAGCCCCATCTATACTTTCTCCAACCCTGTCATTCGCCTCCAAAAGCCTAATGATTCTGAGGGTACACTGAATTTATTGGCAGATGTCATTGGCTCAAAGCTTTCCAAAGTCGTTATCATTTGACAGACACTGCATGCTCAACTAGTAGGTCAGGCTTTGGGGTACCTGTCCTCTGATTGGTTTATGTGTCACCTTTCTCCACCGTGAGCATGTGCTCTAAGAGGTGACCTTATCCCTAGCTCAAGAATAAACACTGACTAGCCTAAAGCACTCTTGTTAAGTATTACTATTCTCACAATCATCTATTTGCTGGATTTGGAGTCCAGAGTGCTAACCATCACACCAAGGAACCTCACTTGGCCAGCTATTTGTTTCAGAGAATATCTGGGAAATAATTCTAAGCAGTATAAAGACACACAGGAAAAGCCAAATGACCCCTGACTTGTTTGTGACTGAGATACCAGGATGATACAGAGCACACATACAGTGAAGGGCAGCTGGAGACCCCTTAGAAAGCACTTCCAAAGGACCTGAGGAGAAACTAGCTCCACAACTATAGGGGTAAAAGTATGAAGGGAATGGAGAACTTTGGAGATAACAGGTCTTTAGAGAGAGTGGTGACCCTGCTGTGGTTCTCCCTCCCTCCAGGGGAAAAGAGGAGGCGTATCAACTGCTTCACCTTAAGCCTGGAGAGGTGGTGTCCATGGGCAAATCGGCATCTGGAAGAAGCTGTAGAGTCAAGTTGGCCTCTTGGCTATGAGAAAGGTCAACAGCTCCAGTGGAATCAGCAGTGAGCTGGCACTGGGAGACTGGACTGCAGCCTGGAGCTTGTGAGCATGAAAGACACAGAATTCCTCAGTCAACAACACGGAGTTCTCACAGGGCCACCTTGAAAGGCAGATGGGCCACAGCAACAACATTCTGCATATGGCCCTTAGTCTCATGGAGACTGAAACAGTCATAACTGACCACCCAAAAACGATGCCACATTAAGAGTACTGCACGTGAATTGCCCCATTAATGGAAATGTCCTGTCAACCCATAAAAGTCTCCCAGGTGGGTCTGTTTTAAAAAAAAACACTAAGAAATAAATATAAGTGATTCATATATGAGCAAACAGATAGATGTGAGATGTGTTCTATTCCCTCCCGCTCCTCTGTAACCTACTCCCCTGGGTAGCATGTAGGGAGGGTGATAAACACACCTGTGTCTCAGGAGTATACCAATCCGAGGCCAGAGGGAGCAGCCCACCACAGGAGCAGGTGAGGAAGGGCTGCACCATCTCTGCAGGATTTTAGAGCCATAACAACACTTAACTAAAAGTCAGTCTGGTTTTCATTATCATCATGCATTGGCAATTGTAAGCAATGCTAATGATCAAATACCTCTCCAAAGGACAGATTCCTGTGGCCAGTCCCCACCCCCTTGCCTCTTCTACTGTGGGCTCTGAGCCCAAACCTGGCATGAGGTGAGGAAAGCACAGAAGATTCTTATATTCGATCAAGGTCAGGTTTTTGGAAACTGTCCTCTACTCAACATTCTTATCATAAGATCAGGAGTGTGTTTGCTGCTTGATATGATCATAGGCTTATCTATTAACTAAGAGTGAGTAGAGGTTTGTGAACCTACTGGCAATTTCATCAAGAGACTAGCACAAGTACCCACACTGAGTACCTTTCAAAGGGCAGGGAGGGTCAAGGTAAAAGCAGTTGCATGTTGAGGGCTCTGAGCTGGGCTTGCTCAGCAAGCACTGTGCCTTGTGAGCACGGTGCCATCTTGCAGGAACCAGTGGACAGGCTCGGGAGGGCCAAGGAGATAGGGAGAAGAACAAGTATTTCCAAGCTGCTATGTCATGAGAATCTGGCTGAGTAAGACAGTAAAGGGCCCTTATTACTTAAATCATAGAGGTTTTTTTTTTTCTTGTCCCTTGATGTAAAAGATACTGAGGTAGATGTGGGCAAATTCAATTAGAATTGAATTAGGTATGGACAGACAAAACTGTTTTCTAGAATTTCACATTCATCTCAAATATTGATACTAGCCAGCCATTTATTCATTTATTATAGGTAGGAGAAAAAAACCTTGGAGCTGTTAACTCTACTTTGGAGAAGGACAAGAAAGTTTCTTCCCCATTGGTAAGCACACTGTAGTTGTTGTACCTGGCTGTCTCAGTGTAGGAGATAAAAATCAAAATTTCCAACTCAGTATGGTCTTTCAGGCTACACTGTCAACAAAGAAGGCAAAGGCAGGGTACACCTTGTGTTTTGCCACATAATGATTTCTCATTTTCTTCTCCTTGTCCTCTCCCAGTAGTTCAGACCAATCATCCTATTTACTCTCGGGTGAGTTGAGTCACCCAACAAATTCTTATGGATGATCTAGTAGACTCCTAACACTGTGCTGACCACTGAGTTGGAGGTCAAGATAAAAGTTTTCCAGAAGCTGCTGCAGAAGAGCTAAAAGATGATTAAATATGATTCAATACAAACTAGGTCCAACTTGAAAGTTCATGATCCTTCCACTTGGCTGCTCAGCTGCCTAAGCAGCATATAAACATAGGACTTGGTCCACCTTCAAAGAGATCAGAGCCAAAGAGCTATACAGCATAGGGGGGCGGAAGGAAAAAGACAGGGAAGTTATAAGTGGCAAATATTGCTTAGATGTGCTAAAAGATAAAGCAACAGGATGCTTACAAGAGGAAGGTAGGCATAAGTAATACTAGAAAAATATGTTTTGTCCCTGGGCAAATGCTTCTAGAGTTCAGCTTTTATAGTCTAATTCATTATTACAGCCTAAATTTGGCAAAAATGGTAATATATATGCCTTTATGATTTTCAAGAGCTATTTTACAGTAAGTCCTATAAGTAAAGCAGAGGGCTCCCTTGAAGTTCTAGTTTTTTGATGTTTTTTTTTCCTTGCAGTGACATTTCATCTTGAGAGGAAAAAAATTCTCATGGAAGAATTTTCAGACCATGAGTAAGATGAACTACTTTCAAGCAAGGCCCTTTCCTTGTGTCTCCCAAAATGGATATGTATTCCCAAAGCTCTTTATTAGGAAAAGCCAGTATGTTAAAGAATATAGTGAACTATTTTAGTGTTTCTCTGGCAAGAGTGGATGAGTGAAATAGAAAGGGCATAACTGTTTATTTAAATTTATTTTATTTATGGCCATTTTTAGGTTGATTTTCAGAAGAATATGGATTGCCTATGATTTTTTCTTTGTTTTTTTTATTGTAGTTTCTTACTACATTTTCTACCAATGATCTTTCTTATGAGTATGTATGTATAAGAATACTTAACATAAGATCTACCTTCTTAGCAAATTTTGAATTACAAATGCTCTTGGACTTACAATGGTGATGTTTCACTTCAATAAAATCATTGTAATTTTTTTTTTTTTTTTTTGGTACTGGAGATTGAACTCAGGACCTTGAGCTTGCGAGGTAGGTGGCAGAACCACTGAGCTAAATCCCTGGCCCAAAATCATTATAAGTTGATAATAGTGTAAGTCAAAAATGTATTTAACATACCTACCCTACCAAACATCATAGTTTAGCAACACAGTGCACTGTAGAGTATTGTTTCCTGCCATGACTGCATGGCTAACTGGACACAGTGACTCCCTGTCACTGCCCAGCGTTATCAGTGTTATATGGTATACCAGTAGCCCAGCAAGTGATGAGAATTAAAAATCCAAAGTATGATTTCTAGCAAATGTATATCACTTTTGCATCATTGTAAAGCTGAAAAACTGCAAGTTAAGCAACTGTACTTTGGGGACCATTTGCATTCAATACCAAGTTGTTAACCATAGGCACCACACTATAGAATAGATCTCTCGGATTTATTATTCTTGCATGGTATCCAGGGTTCTTGAAACCCTGAGAACACTGGTACTAAGAATAAAACATGGCAGGGATTTGATGTTCTTATCATTTTGTTAGCAATGTGTGCATATGAACAAATATTTGATAGAAAGACAGAATTCATTTTCTATTATCCAGATAATGCTCTAGTTATTTTTTATGCATTTACATGACATGTGTGTTTAAGAATTGAGTGTGCTTAGAACAATCTTTATCTATTTTACTCAAAGTATGCATATGCATTGACTGGTGTCCTCAGAATCACAGAACCTCATAACTTCAAAAGTTCATAGGAAATTTTCCTAGGCCCCAAATAAATACCTAGATATCTTTTATAAATACTTTCAATTTACTTGAAAACTTTCACTAGGTACCCTTTCTAGGACAAGATAATTACCCCAATGCTGTAATGAGAAGTAACAAAATGTTTCCTTTCCACAGCAGTTGAACCTACTTTGCCCTTTTTTCCATGACAGAAAAGGCTCTGTACTGTTTAATGACCCAGATACATTTTGAGAAATGTGTCATTATTTGATTTAGTCATTGTGTGGATATCATAGGGTGTACTTACACAAACCTAGCCAGTATAGCCTATCACACACCTTAGTTATGTTACAGCCACCACTGTATATGTGGAATATTGTTATTAGGTGCACAATTGTACTTAAAGATCAACATCATGTCTCCTGCCAAGTCTTCTCTTTCCCACAGTACATATACTTTATTAGGAAAACCATTTTCTTCTCCTGCCATTTTTCTGTCTTGTCTCATGAAACAGAAATTGGCACCCTCCAGAAGTGTTGGGAAAAAACATTCCCTTGTTCCTGATCCTCTCTCATCATTTTTTCCAGGGGAGTAGGAGCACCTTATCTACGTGGAGGCATTGATAAAAAGTCCTGAACATGTGAAGTCGAGCCCCCGACCAACTATCTTTTTGGTTAACTTCCTAGAGAAAGGACTATGTTCCTACTCCAAATAGTGAGACTGCTTAGATCCTGGTGCTACCTTCTTGAGACAGATTACAGAACCTTCTCTGTCCTCAGTCTGTTCCGCTGGTACAAGGTGGTCTCCAGATGCTTGTTAGAGGGACCAGCTCAGTGTCTGTTCTTTAGCTTCCTTCCTTCAAGCGTATCTCCCCCAAGCATAGGTGTGGCTTCAAGATACTACAAGTACAAGCTATATCCATGAATTTACTTTGGACAACAATAGAAATGATAGTTTGAGCTCTTCTGTTTGTATTTCTCAATTGTGTCCAAAATTGAAAGGGGAAACAGTATGATTATTACCTAGAGGAAAAACCCCCAACATATACTGCTATATACCACATACATTAGGATTTCTATTTTCTCAACAATCTCCATGTGTCAAAGTCCCATCCAAGTGTGGTTCCCAGAACCAAACAAAATAACAGAGTATGACTAACGGTGTAAAAAGTTGTGGGCAGTAAAGTTTGGTAATTCCATACCTGAGTCCACACCTTAACCACATGGAGCCTGGGCAATTTATAAAGATGTTATATTATAGTTGACTGCAGTCTCTCACTGAAAACTGGGGAAATGGCTCCTGGGGAAACTCAGTGGGTTACTACCAGCTCTCCTTTCCCTCAGCACTTTCCACTAGGCCTTCCTTCCACTCCTGGAAGTCAGTCATTGACAGGACTTTGTGTCTTGTTCTGCTAAGCCTTGGGCAGGTCCTTCTACCTGGAACCCTTAAACATATTCCTCTCCATCCTCTGTCATGGATATAGTGATGCAGCAGAACCAGGGCAGCCTCTGCTCAGTTCTCATTTCAGAGTTTTCCTATCTCACGTGTATGTACACATCCACATATTTTATACACACACACAGGCACCTATGTATTTGATGTAGTAAAAAAGAGTAAACAAAGTAACAAATGAAGGTTGTCTGAAGCTTGGCCTGATTCAGGGAAGCTTTAAAAGAAGGAAAACAGAAAACTGGGGGCCAGATAATAATATATTGGCAGTGCTCAAAGATGATAGATTTATAGATATTGACAATTGTCAATTTTAAAAGCAATGAGGGGGTAAATAAATCATTAAAAGTAGTAATAAGAAAACATCATCCACTTTGGAAAACGAACAATATGTTATCTCATTATTTTATAAAAAGCAGCCAATCGGAGACTCATGAGTTTCACCTTCATTTAGTTTGCAAACTGCAGGGAACTGAGATTTAAGGGAGCTTTCTGTGCTCTGTATCAGTCTCATCACCCCATTTTCTGGGCTTCTTGTGCCGGCAAGCAGGAGCAGTAATTTGTATTCAGGAAGCTGGTCTTCTCTGTTACTCACCTGATGAAAAAATATTTTGTGAAATCTCTCAGCCTCAGAAAGGATTTCTTTAATAAGACAGGAAAAAAATGTGTGTGTGGGATCACAGTAAGGAAATAGTTATTTTAGCATAAAGGAAAACACTGTGATTTCTAAAAGTCCTGTGTCCAAATGGAGACTCCTCCAGTGCAGAGGGGTTCTCCTCTCTGATTTGGGGTCTCCGCTCCTTTTTCCCCAATCCTAGCTAATCTTCCACATTAAGCCTCCCTTCTACCCCCACCATCTAGCTCCCAGGGTTCATGGATCCCATTTTCAAAACTGTCCTAATTTAGACACCCCCCCCCCATCATCACAGGGCTTGTGGCAAGAACTTCGGTTTAGTTTACAGTGATACCTGGGTTGTCGAACTCAATTTGTTCCAAATTCCTGTTTGAACTCTGAAAAGTTTAAAAATTGAATGTATTTTTCCCATAAGACATAATGGAAAACCAAATAATTGGTTCTGAGGCCCAGAAATTACACTTATAACTTCATTTTTCCAGTACTATAACAAATTTCACAATGATTTCTTTTTAACTCTCTTGTGATTCATAGAGTTTTCCTCTTAGTTTTGCTACTGGTATCACTAACTTTCTTTGGAGCCATGGTTATTATCTTTTATGCAAATAAAGTGCAAAAAAAAAGGCACAGTGACGAATGTTTGAATGCACAAACATAGGCACTACATGTTGTCTGGATAAGATGGTGCTTAGGCTGAAGCATCCCCCTTTTGTGTCCTTGGGGAGACGCAACATGTGACTCAGTGTCAGCCCATACATGTTTTTTCAAGTCAAATTTTTGGTTTGACTATTGAGCAAAGTTACAAACACCAAGCAGATATTTTTGCAAACTTTGCTGTTCCAGTAGTGGAAAGCTCATGCTTGGAGCCGTTTGACAACCAAGGTTTCACTCTGTTTGGGAAACAATCTCAGAAAACATAGATGAGGGATTAGGAAGAAAGGGCGGAAGGGAATTTAGCTCAGTGGTTCCGCCCCCAGCCCCACAGGCACAAGGACCGGAGTTCTGGGTACCAAAAAACAAACAAAGAAAACCCCACCAGGGTTGGGACAGCTGAAGGCTTTATCCACTGCACCCATCCCCACTGGCCTGGGAATACCCCAGGCTATACCGAGCTGAGCTGGGCAGAGCAGACTCCCTTGATGTCAGAGAAGGACCCATCAGAGAAAGGGAGTACGGAGCAGGTAGTGTGGGGATGCCAGAGGCTCCAGGAGTGGGAACACTAGGTGAGTCTAGTAGGTAAGGGCCTGAGCATCCATCGTGTGTGCTATAAAACCCCAGGAGCCCACATGGAGGAAGTGATGCAAGCACTGTGTTTGCTTTCCATAAGCCCAGATAAAACTGGCTGCTATTTATAAAATTAATTCTTTAAAATATTAAGGTTTAATAAAAAAGTGAATACAAACATAATACAGTACAAAGAAACCTAGCAGACTGGGTCCCAAAATTCAGGTTGCTGGTCTCCAGGAATTGCAGACTGTCTTCGAGGATGGCACATTTTTACTACCTCCTTCCTTTAAGCACCTGTGTCAGCATCCACTTGGTGAACACACCCTATGTCCTCCCATGTACAAATATTCTGCCAGGTTATCATCAAGGTCTAAAGGACTCTATCAGCCTCCTTCCTTGGCTTGCCTTCTTGTCTAAGAATAACTTGTGCGTATTTTTACTGCAACAATTTATAATAGTGTGGTCACCTGCACCTCATGGTCTCCAGAGTTAGACTCTCATGGCTGGAATCTAGCTCTTTACATATTGTTTGACCTGGGGGAAACTACTTATTATTTTGGGCCTCCGTTTCTTCATCTGTAAAATACAGATAATAAAAGAATCCAGTCCACAGGATTGTGGGGACTGAATGAGTTAGTGTAGATACAGTGTCTGGCACCTAAAAGAACTGCATAAATATTAGATTTTATTTTTGTTAGCATTATTAGTGTGGAGTTTACACACAGGTCATCATTTTCCCTTTCAGTGCAGCATAATGAAGTGGTCATCCATTTCAGAGCTACTCTGTGAGGCCACAACTGCTCGGTGGGCAGGACTTGCAGTAAGAATTGGTCCATATGCAGTAATAAGCTCTTTCTAATGACAATAGTGGGTTATTTAAAGTGGGTTGCTAGGGTCCCATCTCCTTTAATGTGTGTGGATTTGGTCAAATCTAGAAGAACCTTTCCTAACCTGTCCTAGTACCCTAAAATTGGAATAGGTTTTCTACTGGATAGAAATTTTCATCTTGGAAACTAATTTTATCCTCTATTGTTCCAAGCAGACAAACTAGAACTTTTTCTTCAAGCATCTCAAAAAGCACACTGTGAGACAATTATTATATGCTTGTCTGATTACACTTCATTCCTACAGACTTCATTCCTATTTCATTCTGTCCATTTTATGAAAGTTCATAAGCACCTGCATTTAGCAAAAGCAACCAGCTTTGTCCGCTTGGTTAGTTGTTATAGTAAAAGTCTGGGTGGCACAGTCGCTGGGTGGCTCAAGAGCTTCCTCTAACTCTGTGCCCCTTGCTATGGATAACCACGAAGCCATTCTATTACCATCATTCTTCTCTAGACTTCCACTGGATATTATCTCAGGGGCATAGGGTCACAAGCAGTTGCTTCAGTTCACAGTGAAAACTCAAAGCTTTGATCATTCTATGTAGATGCCATGGATATAGAAGACAATATAAGAACAGGGCATCTCAAATGTGTATTGGCCTGAGTCCCTCCTCTGCTCTCCTCTTTCCCCTTAATTATGAAACACAAATCACTCCACCTCCTCTGGTACAGAACAAATTGACCTCTACTCCCCCCTGGTGGATAATTAGAGTATGCTAGGCGAGTCACTTCGGAAATAGCCATGGGGCCCTTAAGACTTATTAAATCAAGGCCTACCCCTCGCCAGCCTTCCGCGTTCCCATTCAACGTACTGATTATTCAGAGCTGAAGAATAATTTACCCCCATGTGGTGCTTGTATTTTTTTGTCCTTTTCTTCCAGGTTGTTTCCCTATTATTCAAATGTAGCATTCTTTATCCTAATTGCCTGGTTACTTGTCTGTCTCCCCGAATAGACTGTAAACAGCAGAAACCCAATAATGTTAAAGTGATTTTCTTGAGGTCACACAATCAGGAGAGAACCCCAATATAGAAATCAGTTTCTCTATTCATGGTCCATAGTGCTGTTCATTAGTAGCAATGTTCTGTGTTCCAAAATCTCTGTTTCTCAGAAGGGGCATCGAGATAGCAACACGCTCAGAAGAGCAAGAGTCTGCTCTCAGCTCGGTCACTCATCGTGCCAAGCTCCAAATGTTTCTCATTTCAACAATGATTGTACCTTTCACATGATTGCTAAGGACTGGTCCGACTGTATATGTCTAGGATTGAACTTGAAAGGATTATCATCCATTTATGAAAGAGACAGAGTGATCATTCATCCAATCATTCAGCTACTATGTATTCACTTTAACAGTTTCTTATTCAGCATCCATGAGTCAAACTATGCTAGGTACCCTGGTTTTTCTTTTTAATGGCCTTGTCCATTGGGAAATTACTTCTCAATCTTTGTGAGGTCACCAGTCAATAGCTCTCATCAGTGATGCTGATAAACAGATCATCAGCATACTATATTTTGACAGATTCCCTTTTGGATGTGTGTGTGTGTGTGTGTGTGTGTGTATGTGTGTGCTCACATGTGTGCATAAGTGTATGTATTTTGCCTGAAAAATGCTAATGAAAATTGCCACACTCCAAATCAGCATGTCTCAAACTCTTGAAACAAACGAAAACAAACAGCAGCAGCAGAGCAGCTTGGGCTTGTCCAGCACAGGTGTCCCCTTCCTGTTAATGTGAAGCTTCTGCAGATGAAGTCATTGCTGTCTCTCCTGCCAAGATGCCAACAGGAGTGCCCAATTAGTGCCAATTTGTTTCTTGCAACATGGACACCTGTCACCAAAGAGCTTGATAAAAATAACCAACTCAGTTACTGCAGATCAACTGGGCTCAAGCTAATCACCCAGAGGTAAATAGGAAACCATCAAATCCTATTGCAGATTCTCCAAGGGACCTAGTCCCTCTGCCTGTGGACACATTCGTGGTATATTTCTAGCAAATGGCAAGACACCAACTGGCAATTGATATTTTTTTCTTTAAATGCAAGTTATCAGTGCTTGCTTCGGCAGCACATATACTAAATGCAAGTTATCAGCCCTTCCTTCTAGCCAGCCATGGGCTTGCCCCTGGAAGTTCAAGACTCATGGTGATAATGGATTATCATTTTCTTTTAATAGCAAACCACCTTCCACTGAGATAGAATGAAAGTTGCAGGAGAGGGAGAACTGATTTCACCAAGAAGTCTTTTAACTCTCTTCAGGAAGCACTTCTAGTTCAAGCATTTAAAAAAGTACCTTTAAAAACTAAGCATGTAGGGCCAGGGATTTAGCTCAGTGGTTCTGCTGCCTGCCTTGCAAATGCAAGGATCTGAGTTCGATTCCTGGTACAAAAAAAAAAACCAACTAAGCGGGTTTCTGCTGTGTGGTTGAGCCAGCCACGAGGGTTGCACTGGTTACATCTGAATTAGCCCTACTTGACAATCACTTTCAAACTTTGCTCTGCTGCATGCCAGCAGTTTTGCTCCCTGGGTATGCAGTGGTATGGGGCAGGTGCCTTCGAAGGAGCTATTGGACCCAGATTAGGAACACATAATACACAATAAGCAAATGAGCAAGCAAGGTATTTTTACAAAATCACCCAGGCAAGAAAATCAGCATGTCTTGCTCTTCAACAGTGGGTCCATCCAGCCTTGTGCTTTATAGGGAAAAGAGATGCCTGGAATCTAAATCTGCCACAAAAGGGGTTTCTCTGCCTCCTCACAGTGCTGTGAGCTGAATGGTAGATTGCATCACCTCCATTGTAAGGCGGCTCTCATTATAGAAACCAAACACAGAGCCTGGCTCCTAACTGGAGTATTAATAATGAAAATGGATTATGTGCATCCTGTTTGCTAAGCAATTATCCCAAGGCAGGGACTGAGTCCAGTTTTGTTTTTTTTTCCTCACTGCCTGAGTGGCAGAACATGAATAGATAGACAGGTATTTGCATGCAATGTCTCTGACCTGGAGAAAATGTCAGGAGCTTGGGAGACCAGGGGGAGAGCTGCAGATGCAGATCTTTTTCAGACACACCTAGAGTGCCAGCCTGTTCTTGGAAAATGCAAGGAAAGGGGGAGAGAGTTTGCATTTGCCATGACTACTTACAGATATCTTCTGAGTCAAGCTGAGATCATTTTTACTTTGCCCATCTTAAGCTTTTCATTAACTGGAAGTTGCTCCCACTCTTACCTTCTCAAGGAGGTGAAATGAGTTTTATATAGCCAATGTTGAGTGGTGCATTCCCAGAATGTTCTGTAGACTTAGATGTGATCTGCTTAACCTAGGCACATTTTAATGAGCAGAGGTATTTCTCTAGTGCCTCAGATGTAAGTTTTCTTTTTCTCCTCCTATTTCACTTCAAGGTGCCAACTGACTTCTCTCTCTGGTGCCTGTGCTCTGTTTCAGGGCTCTATTTCTAGGCTACATGGAATCCTACAGGAAGTGTAGGAGATCCTTTGGAGTAAACCACTGCCAACAGCTGTGTCATCCGAAATTCCTCCTTGCCCACCCTCTCCTCATTTGTCATGCACTTGTACATTAAGCTGTCAGATTGAGAGGTGGTAGGAAAAGTTTGTATGGATAAGCTTCATTATTTTCAAGACCAGAGAGAGCAATCCTAGAAGACAGAGGTGGATAACTGAGGCAGGACATACTGATGCCTATGATGGGGCCACGCACACCCCGACAGCAGTTCTCATAATAAATTAAAATTGGGGAATGATAAATAACTGTGGAACATCCATATAGAATACTACTCAATAAGAAAAAAAGATGAACAACTTATACACTCAACCCCATGAACGAACTCAAAAGATCGCATACTGTGTGATTCCATACTAGAGAATACAACTATAGGAACAAAAAATCTGATCAGTTTCCAGAGCTGACTTCCCAGTTTACTTGTAATTGTCACAGCTGTAGGCCAGAAAGTCTCCATCCCTAGGCAAACTGATACAGTTGGGGGGCGGGGGGAGGCCAAAGATTTAGCTCAGTGGCACTGTACCTGCCTGGAAAGCACAAGGTCCTGAGTTTGATCCCTGGTACCAGAAAAAAAAAAATTGGTACAGTTGGTCACCTTGGAACTTGACTACTGGGAGCTTTGGCGGCCATAAAACTACATTTTTCAAACTTCACAGAACTATACACTTAGAAAAGTGAATTTTACTCTATGTACATTCTAACTTAATAAATGACCACAAAGAATTAATTGCCTTTCTCTCGTGTGCCGGTGAGCTCTCTATGTGAGGGATTTTATGTCCCAGGTCACTGTGCCTGGAGAGGCATAAACTTGTTAACAGAATGCGTCCTGCTCTTTTCCTAGGATGCTTAGCTGTCATGTCACTAATAGATTCTTTAGACAATCCAGCAGTGTCTAAATTTGGCATTTTTCTCCCTAGAAATGCTCATACTAAGGTTTTCTCCATTTCTTATAGGCTGTGTTGTCATGAGGAGACAACTATATTATCAGTGTTTTCTAAATATATTGAACATAACAAATTCATTGAGTTAATGTTTTAAAAAATACAAATTCTTGGAACGCTACCCAGATCTACCAAATCTGAATTTCTAGGGAAATGGTATGGGAATCTGTGTATTTCAGAAGTTTCTCCGATGATTCTTGTGATCAAGTATAGAAAGTAGAAAGAAGGAATACCTGGTATTAGAGAGACTTTGGTACCAGCTGTCAGGCTGGCCATCCCTTTATTCCACATCTCCAATGTGGTCCTTCTGTCTGAGTCTTCTTCCATTTTGAATCATTCATTCCTTGACTTCGGCTGAGAAGTAGTTATTGAACACCTACTCTGTATTACAGCTGCAACAATGAAAAAAGCCAAATAAACCAGGTAAGTTCAGCCTCTGATGGGTGATAGGAAGGAACTATAATAGGATGACACCAAAATGCCTGGGCAAGGTACTACTTAAATAAAAGTCAGGGAGGTCTTTGTTGATTTCTGGATTTAACTCCATGCAAGTGTCCCATGGGGAATGTGGTTAGAAGTCCACGAACATATGTTCAGTCCCCAGCCTTCCCAAAAACAGCTGTCACGGACTAGCCTCAGTGTCTGCATCTTGAACGTGAGAGGACAGACCTAGACATTGATCTCCAAGGTCCCCTTCTAGGCCTGACATTATTGTGTGTTTTTGGAGTTTATTATTGTAATCAAATAAAACTAATCTTATACATATTTAATGATATACATAATTGTTATTGTTCTGCATGATAATTAGCTATTAATGATAAGCAGTTCACACAAATGACTGTAATTAGTGTTTCTTATACAGTCAACCCAAATTTGGGGTTTTCCTCTCTTCTCATTTTGTTATTCTTTAATTAGCATCTGGTCCTTATATATCATTACATAATAATCCATGTCCTTCTCTCCCACATACTCACTTAGTTCCACTGATACTTTAACAAATCGGGATCCAGCATATTACCATCCAAGGGTCACCAAGCCTGAGAGAGCTGCATTACTACATCTCCTACACCAACAGTGGTCCTCAGATACTGCCATCTCCTGGCTCCTTCACCTGCTGACTTGAATGGTGCAAGGATCTAAGGGAACAACAAAATATTTGGACCATTGGCATTTTCTGGAAGGGATGAGAAAACCTAACAAAAAGACAGTACCTGAGGTTGATCCCAATATCTTTGATTTCTGAGGCCAATAGCAGAAAAGAAGACATATTAGTTTCCTATGGCTGCCATAACCAAACGTCACTGTCTGGGGGACTTAAACAATAGAAACTTAGTTTTCTCCCACTTCTTGAGGCTAGAAGTTCAAGACCAAGGTATCATCCAGTTTGGTTTCCTCTGCAGCCTCTCTCCTTGGCTTGCCAGTGGCTACTTTCTTGGAATATCCTCACTTAGTCTTCTCTGCATGTACTTTTCTGGTATATGTGTCTATGTCCAAACTTCATCTCCTAGATGGGGATTTAGCTCAATGGCACTGCCCCTGCCTTGCAAGTGCAAGGTCTTGAGTTCAATGTCCGGTACCAAGAAAACAAAAACAAAAACAAAAACAAATACTTCATTTCCTTGTAAGGACACCAACCATGTAGGTTTAGGGTTCACCCTAAAGACTTCTCATGATCTTAATCAAATGACCTTAATTCTAACCCAGTTACCTACTGAAGTACTGGAGATTAGGAGTTCAGCACATGAATTTGGAGGAAATGTTCATAATTCAACTTGTGACAGGTGGGAAACTATGAAGAAGAACTAACTCTCCAAATATACCCAAACCAGTCTCTCCTGCAAGGCAACTGTTCTCAGAATTTTCTTTCTGAGATTCTCCAGCCACCAAAGTCATGCCCTGAGCTAGTGACTACTGCCTAGCACACCTTGAACAAAATCTACCTTTCCACAAGCAGGAATAAAAGTTTTAAAAGTTGTAAATACCTGGAAAAGTCAGCCCTTTGGGTGAGAAAGAATTTCTGGCAATTTGGCATTGTCCTTTCCTGTTTGCATAAGGAGAGGGCAGGAGGGTGGGGATGAATTCAGCAAACTTGGCAGTCACTGGGTGATTTTCTGTGCTCACCAGCTCATGGCCAGGCAGGTAAGACCATGGTCTTCCAGCATGCAGCGAGCCCCAATGGGCACCTAGACTCAGACCCAGGGACAGAATTGAAAATGTATGACTGTAATTCTGGGGAAAGATTTTACATGTACATTTTTAGTGCATATTAATTTTATAAAATATTATGTTTTTATGGTATTTTCATGGATTCATATATCATATTTTGATTATACACACCCCGCTTGTTACTTTCCATTATCCATCCCCTTTCACTGACCCTTATTCCCTCCCTTTTGCCTAATAGTCTCCCTTCTAATTTCATGACTTTTATTCAAAAGGTTCTACATGTTAGGGAAAACATATGATATTTGTCTTTCTGAGTGTGGCTTATTTCACTTAACATGATGGTCTCTAGTTCCATCCATTTTCCAGCAAATGACAGAATTTCATTCCTCTTTATGGCTGAATAATACTTCATAGTGTACATTTACTACATTTTCTTTATCCATTCATCTGTTGATGCACATTTAGACTGACTCCATATCTGGACTGGTATGAATTGTGCTGGAATAAATGTGGGTATGCAAGTATCCCCACAATATGCTGACTTTAATTCTTTCAGATATATACCAAGGAGTAGTATAGCTGAAATCATATGGTAGTTCTATTTTGTTTTTGTTTTTTTTGAGAAAATTTCATACTAATTTCCATAATGACTGTACTAATTTATATTCCCACTGACAATGTATAAGGATTACTTTTCTCCCATGTCTTCACCAGTATTTTTTTTGTTTGGGGGGCTTTGTTTTTGGTGTTTTGTATTTTTGATTATAGCCATTCTGACTGGGGAGAGATGAAACTTTGAGTAGTTTTGATTTGCATTTCTCTGATAGCTAAAGATGTGAACAAATTTTTGGCAATTTGTATTTCTTCTTTTGAGAAGTGTCTCTAGCTAGTTTGCCTATTTATTTATTGGATTATTTTTTCTTCTAGAGTCAAGTTTTTTAGTACTTTATAGATTCTGCATCTTAGTCTTCTGTCAGAATAGTAACTGGCAAAGATTTTTCTCCCATTCTCTAGGCTGTTTCTTCACTCTGTCAATTCTTTCCTTTGTCACGCAGAAACATTTTAATTCAGTACAATCCCATTTATCAGTTCCTGATATTATTTCCTCCATTATGAGAGTGCTGTTCAGGAAGTCTTTGCATGTGCCTATCCTGAAGTATTTTCCCTGTGTTTTCTTCTAGCGATTTTAAACTTTGTTTTATATTTAGATGTTTGATCCATTTTTAGCTGACTTTTGTATAGGGTGAGAGAGAAGGATCTCATTTCAAACTTCTACATATGAGTAACCAGTTTTCCTGGCACCATTTGTTAAAGAGCCTGTCTTTTCTCCAATGTATATTTTTGGCCTCCTCATCAAAATCAGATGGCTATACTTACAGAGTTTATTACTGTGTCCTCTATTCTATTCCATTCACCTGCATGTCCATTTTTGTGCCAGTACCATACTGTCTTTGTTATTATATCTCTGTAGCATAATTTGAAATCAGGTACTGTGATGCCTGCAGCCTTACTCTTTTTGCTCAGGATTGTCTTGGTTATTTGAGGTCTTTTGTTTCCATATGAATTTTAGGATTTTTTTCTAGTTCTCAGAATAACATCATGTTATTTTGTTGGGGATTATGTTCAATCTGGGGATTGCTTTCAGTATTATAGCCATTTGAACAATATTAATTCTGCCTATCTATAAACATGATGGTTTGTTGATCTAGAATCTTCTTCAATTTCGTGCTTTGTGAGTTTAATTGCAGAGGTCTTTGACTTCCTTAGGTTGATTCCTAGGTATTTTATTTTATTTTTTAAGGTATTGAGAATTGAATTGTTTCTCTGATTTCTTTCTCAGCTAGTTCATCATTGGTATATAGGAAAGCTATTGATTCTGTATGCTGCTACTTTGCTGAATTTGTTTATCAGATCTAAAAGTCTTTTGATGGAGTCCTTTGAGTCTTCAGGATTATATCATTTGCAAATAAGAATAAATCAACTTCTTCCTATATTATATGTATTCATTTTTTTCTCTTGTCTAATTGCTCCAGCTAAAGTTTCAAGTACTATATTGAATAGAAATGTTGAGAGTAGGCATCCTTGTCTTGTTCCTCATTTTAGAGAAAATGCATTCAGTTTTTCTTCTACTCAGTATAATATTGAAGATTTTTTCTTTAATTTGGTGTTACAATATTATAAGCATTTCCTATGCCCTTTAAAAATATCCTGATCTAAAATACAGAAGAGCTGTATTTCAATCATCCTACTGTTACTATGTCAATGAACTAGTCATGTAATCTCTCTGAGTGTGATTTCTACACCCTTAATATGAAGTGATTAGAAAATACAATATCTGAGATCCGGTTATATATTATCTTCTTCAAACATATTTTGACAAAATAGGAGCTTTCCAAATATTTAGAGAGAGAAACTGAGTTATTGTATCCTTCTTTGGCTAGATGTCTCAGCTAACTTACAGGTACTGAAATCTCATATCCTGTTTCTGATGAAATCCATAATCATTCCTCTGTAAAATGGGGTTAATGTCTGTCTCACTGGGTTTTCCAAGGGTTAAATTATATACAGGATGCACATGAGACAATGGCTGCCATGTGGTATGTGCTTAGTAAGTGTTAGCTGATGAGCCTTGGTATCCCCCTGGTGCGGGGCTTGGTTGACATGTAGTAATATTTGACAGTTCGTAGAAGCAGGACAGAGGTATCACTTTGGAAATACCCAACACAAATAAAACCCAAAGGGGCTAAAGTGTGTCACGTAAAGTAAGGAAGGAGTTGTCCACCTTCTTTTTGTGTATGGCACAATGCCCAGTGCCTAAGCACACAAACCTAGGGTTTCCATGAACTTAAATTTCTACTTGTCATATTTCAGTATATCTTAGCCCACCCTGGTGAATCACAGTGAGATGGCTTTGGAAGGGTAAGGCCCAGAATAGCTAGACCATGTGATTATTAGTAATATTTGGAATACAACTATGCTAAAATGGCAGGCAGCATAACAGAATCTCCACCAACAGCAGGTGCATAAGTATTTTTAAGCTCTTAAATGCTATTGTAGTTTTTTCATTTATCTTCACAACTCTTAGAAGTGGTATTTATAATTCCATTTTTATTTGATAAAGGAATTATGGCTCTAAGAGGTCATGAATCTTTTCCAAAGTCACAGAGGCAGAGCACAAAAGGAAGACCCTGTACTTGAGTCTAAGTCTCCTTTCCTCTAAAGCCCTGTGTGCTAGATTTCAGTGGAATACAATCCAGGAGAAAGAAGTCTTCAAAATTAGGGACTTGCATTAGGGGTACTAGGTGATAAAGGCACTAATTTGGGGTCCACACAAAACTCTAGATTTGAGTGATAGCTGATCAGGAGCAAGGAGGGTCCCCTGAAAGATTACTAAAGTGAGACCTCAGATAGAGCAAGGTAAGATTCCTGAGTGCAGAATGGAGAACAGAGGGAATATTGAGACAAGACAGAAACTTCAGTTCAAGAATTAAGATAAACGGTCTGAGGCCAATAAGCAGCCAACATGACTCAATGATTTGACATATTGAACAGAAGCTGTCTATATCCTGGCAGCCTCAGAGTGTTTTCTCCCAGGATTTATTGTATAGCCAAACCTTCAAAACAATAGTAGGCCAAGAGGTCCCTACTAGAAAGAGAAGTGTTCTGGGAAAACCCAGTTCTGGACCATGGGAAGTTTTGGCAATAGGACCAGATGTGACTCCCAGAGAATTACAGAGGCCAGTTTTAGTGCCCTTCTGGTCATCTGTTTCCTCCACAAGATTCAGAACGGTCGTTTATGTGACTGACAATCTCTAAGAGCACAGGCTGTGTCTGTCCTTGGGTAAAAGAAACCAATCTAATCAGCCTCATTGAAACCTCTGTTTCCTAATATTATACATAACTAAAATTTAGCCTTCTTAATGCCCATCTCAGCAAAGTTATCCTACAAAAAATAAAAACTCACATTCAAATAAGCATTTGAAAGTAATTTAAATATGTACCAAGGTCTCTCAGAGGCATCAATATTATATTCTCTCTCTCTCTCTCTCTCTCTCTCTCTCTCTCTCTCTCTCTCACACACACACACACACACACACACTCACTCACTCAATGATCCTCTTCACCTCTCTTTCTCCCTGAAGTTCCACTCATTATTATTTTTTTCTTGCACCTTTCCCAAATCATTCTTCTCCATTTATACCCCAATTATCTAAAAATTCCCCACCCATGACAGAAAGCAGAAGGAAGAAAGCTATAAATAATATGCACCCTTTGTTGTTCTGTCCTTGTCACAGACTTTCTGGGTGAGATGTGAACAGAGAAAAAACCAGCACCAGGAGCCCTATTGGCCATTGTCTATTTCCTGGCTTTGTTTCCTGAACATTCCTGCTTTCAAAGTACATCTCACTGGTGGCAATGGGAGGGAGACACTTTGAGAGCACAAATGCTGGGACATAAGTCCAGATTGGGAGAGAAAGAATGTACTAGAAGAGAAAGATAAGAGTGTTTGTGTAAAAAAGAAAGAGCAATCTGACTGATAGCCTTGTGAGAATAGCCAAGAACCTTCAATTTTATGTTACCAGATCTCACTTATGCTGATCTAATCTCTGCAGCCACTAAGATGATTTCTAAATAATCATCTGATTATGTCTCATTTTAAATGTTTTGTCTCCCTCAAGATTTCCCCTATCCTCTGGTTAAATGACTCAGAGGTTCATTTTTTGAGTGGATGCCAATCTGTCTCTCTGGTCACATATCTCACTACCCCTCACTGCCTGCTTCGGGTCACCTTAATCATTTGCCCTAATGGGTAATCTCTGTGTCCCAAGCCTACTCAACTCATGTCTTCATCGTATTGCTCTACAATTACATTTTCCCTGTAGGCCTCATGCAGACATGAACCAGATCTGCCATATTTACCACTGTATCCCACAAAGCCCAAGACAGTGCCAGGGAAATAGGAAATAGTCATTAAACACTGCTTGCATTAGAAACTAGAAACTAGGAACATAAGAAACATAAGGAAATCATTGCCTGCATGGGATTGAGCTCCCTGGACACATACTCTGAAATGAAGCTTTGCATGCAGAAGGCTTGCCTGGAAATAGCTGAACTTAGTCAGTGCAAAGAGAGAAGTTGAACTGCAATGTACAGGCCATAAGAAGCCATGAGACTGAAGTGACCTTCAGAGTTGTCCCTAACCAAGGTACAGGGGCCAGGTTTTTATACCACTAGATCACTTAGTTATCAAACACTACAGCCCCCAGGAAGAAAAAAGGGTCACTTTGGGTGATTCGGCTCTCTTTAGCCAGAAGCAAATCCTTGAAAAGGATTCAGCTGCCAGTCCTCAGTATCCAAACCTGCCAACAGCTAGAGAAATGAGTGCCTTGATCAGAACAATACACTATGCATTTCCCTTTAACCAACTGTGTATCTCATGGGTGTCTCAGTTTGCTTACTGTATAACTGTTCTCCTGCCTTGAAATTTATCTAATAGCAACGTCCAGTGCTCAACTACTAAGTGGTCTGAGCACGAATATTGCCACCAACACATTCAGTTAACAATTCAAGTACTTACTAAATAAGTGTTTGCAGAGCACCCACTTTGCTGGATACTACTTGAAATATAGGGGACTGAGTGGTGTACAAAACAGTCCTCCTTACATTGAATTTTCACTCTAGAAGGGATGAAAACAATTAGAAAATGAAAAAAAATGAGTAGATTATAATCTCTAGGAAAAAAAGTAAAGGTGATACATGAAATAGAAAGTTCCGGAGTTTGGAGGAAGTCAAGTGTTGTACATGAAATAGAATAGTCAGGGATGTCCTCCTAAGGAGGTAACATTTGAGCAAAGCCATTGAGATCTGGAGGAAGGGCTTTCAGGCCCAAGAAGAGAACATTTACAAAAGTCCTAGGATGGGAGCAAGGAGAGCCAGGAGACCAAATAGCCTGCAAACGAATGAGAGAGGGAGAGTCCAGCAGGAGATGAGGTCAGAGAGAAGTGTGTATTGTGGAGTGTTATAATGACATTTTCCTCTACTCACAGAGAGCTGTGAGGCCATGGAAAATTTAAGGCAAAGAATGATAACATCTGACTAAATGTTATAAGACTATGGAAGTTACTATTAAACATAGATATACAGACAAAGGACAGATGTAGAATAGCTAGTTAAAAAGCTATTAATCTTTGGCAAGTTGAAACCCATTTTTTCCAGCACCATTTATTAAAGAGGCTATCTTTCCTCCAGTGAGGGTAGTTGGCTCCATTATCAAAGATGGGCCAATAAAAGAACTTAAGAATAAAAATTACAAAAAAAGATGAGGTGGCTGAGTGTGTCTGGAGTCATTTCTCCATCTTCCAATCTGTTCCACTGATCCTCAGGTCTATTTCTTTGTCAGTACCATGCTGTTTTTATCACAGTGGCTTTGTAGTATAGTTTCAAGTTGGGGTAGTGATACCCCCTACCTTGTCTTTGTTGCCTAGAATTGCTTTTGCTATTCTATGTCTCTTCTTATTCCAAATGAAGTTTTGGATTGCTTTCTCAAGTTCTGTGAAGTACACTATTGGAATTTCAATTGGGATTGCATTTTATCTATATAGCAGTTTTGGAAGTATGGCCATTTTTACTATATTGGTTCATCCTATCCAGGAGCAAGGGATATCTTTCCATTTTCTGATATCCTCTGCTATATCTTTTTTCAGAGTGCTGTAGTTTTCACAAGTAGAGGTCTTTTATTTCTTTCATTAAATTGATTCCTAGGTATTTCATTTTTTTGGATGCTTTTGTGAAAGGAGTTGTTTCTCCAGTTTCTCTCTCAGTGAGTCTATTGTTTTTGTAAAGGAAAGCTATTGATTTTTGTGTGTTGATCTTGTATCCACCTACTCTACTGAATTTGGTTATTAAGTCTAGAAGACTTTTGGTGGAGTTCTTGGGTTCTTAAAACTAGACCTATATCTCTCGCCATGCAGTAAACTAAAATCGAAATAGATCAAAGATCGAAATATTAAAACAGAAACACTAACCCAGCTGGAAGAGAGGTTAGGTAGAACTCTTGAAGACACTGGCACAGGAAAAGACTTCATGAACAAAACCTCAGTCCCATGTGAACTAGCACAAAAAATCAACAAGTGGGATCTCATCTTATTAAAAAGCTTTTGCAAAGAAGAGAAACTGCCAATGGAGTGAAAAGACAACCCACAATGTGGGAAAAAATTTTTACCAGCTGTTTCTCAGACAAATGTCTACTAACTAGAATATATAAAGAACTTAAAAAAATCAGACCTCCCAACTTTAAAGACCCAGTCCAAAAATGGACATCTTTGCTTAAATGAACAGACATTTCTCAGATGAAGAAGTAGAAATAGCAAATAAACATATGAAAAAATGTTCAACATCATTGGTCATTGGAGAGACGTAAATGAAAACAGTGCTGAGATTCCACCTCCATAAAGAATGGCTGCCATCAAGAAATCAACCAGTAACAAATGCTGGTGGGGCTGTGGGAAAAAAGGAACCCTTCTCCATTGTTGGTGGAAGTTTAGACTGGTGCAACCACTGTGGAAATCACTAAGGAGATACCTCAAAAAACTAGAATTAGAGGTCCCATTTGACCCAGCTATTCCCCTCCTGGGTATCTTCCCTCAAAAAATTAAAAGAATCATATCAAAGTGGTATATGTGCATCCATGTTTATAGCAGCACAGTTTGTAATAGATAAAACTTGGAAACAGCCCAATTGCTCATCAACTGGAGACTGGATAAAGATTGTTTTATATAAAATGGAGTACTACTCAGCCATAAAGAATGAGAAACTAGAGAGATTTATAGCTAAATGGATGCACATCATGCTCTTAAGTGAAATAAATAGGACACACATGTATAAATACTGAATAGTTTCTCTAGTGTGAGAAACTGAAAGTGTAAATTAGGATCCAAATGTGGAATAGATAATGTGAAATAGGAAGATAAAGCCCAAAGGGGAAGGGGAAGTGGTAGAGGTGGAGGAAGGGAAAGGAATAAATATGAGAAAAGGGAAAAATGGAAACAAAGTCTTTGTAAATAGGGAGAGGTGGAGGGATTGAAGGGAGGGCAGGGGAATGGGGAAAAAATAAGAACCAAGATACATCATGTAAAGGTACAATTCCCAATGATGAATGTCATTATATTGTATACCTAAAATGTACCAATAAACTTAATGAATTAAAAAAGAAGCTATTAATATAGACCAGGCAAAAAATGGTGGACACACAGGCCAAGGTAATAGTGCCCAGGTGGATAAGAAGTAGTTGGATTCCAGAGGTATTTTTAAGATAGAGTTGACAGGACTTTCTGGCGGACCTGATCCAGGTTATGAGGAGAAAAGAGGAGTGGAGGATCTGAGGCTGAGCAACTGAAAGGAGGCAGTGGCCATTTACTGAAGTGAGACAAAGCATCTTAGTAAGGAAAGCTGCTTTTAGAGAGGACAGTTCAGTTGGGGATGTGTGAAACCGGAAGTTCACATTGGAGGTACCAGTGGAGATGGTGAGGGAATGGGAATTGAGAGGGGTGCTCCAGGGCAAGCTCTGAGTGAGGAGAACGGTTCACACAAAGATGCTGTTGAAAGCCCAGGACCCAGTGAGATGGCCAAGACAGTGAGTGTGGGGAGGGAGGGAAGGAGAATTTAAAGACTGAGCCGAAGACACTACACACATAATCTCTCAGGGCTTCTGATGGCCTCCTGAATCTTTCTCTTTCTGTACTGAGAACTTGCATTGAACAGAAACACCTGCTTCACTATAGTTAGTGTAACCAAAAGAAACTGGGCTTGAAACTGAGACACATCCATGTTAGAATTTAATGACTGGCAATAACTATAATAGTTGAATGGTTGGTTCTAAGTCTTCACTTCCCTTTGTTAGTATCCATCCTCCTGTATCTGAACCCTTGTCCTGGCTCCAAGGGGAGGTATGCACTTCCCCACTCAGGTGTTACCATGTGCCTTGCTTTGTCCAGGGAGACTTTAGTGGATGTGATTGCAGCAGAGACTTTCAATGTGCTGTGTGACTGGATCTGCCTGTTTATGCTTCTGTCATTGCGGAAGAAATAGCTTGGATAGCATGCACCTCCAGCCTGGAATTCAGAATGAGAGACATGGAACAAAGCCATTATAGCCCCCTCACAGACAAGTAAGAAAAAAATGAACGTTTATTGTTGTATGCCACTGTAATTTTGTAGCTGTTGGTTATACAGAAATGGCTGACTGAAACAATACTAACTTATTAATTTCATAGCTTTGTAGACTTAGTCACTTCATCTACCAAAGAGGATTGGGTATCACCTCTCCCTCTGTCTTTGAGTTGTAATGAAGATTACGTTAATATAATATATGCAAAATTCCTGATGTAGTGCCTGGCACAATATAGATGCAGTTTATCAGTTAATTAACATAATCAGATTGCTTCCTTCCAGTGTTGATAGTATGCCATGATTTTTCCATACCAGCATAGGTCCTAAAAGTAATAGGATTTTTGTCAAAAAGGAATAACCCCTGCCAAAGACAAGGAGTGGGTATCCAAGTTGCACTGGCAATTGCCATCATAATTTAGAATTTGTACACAAGCTCCAGTCATGAAATTTCTTAGGTTCCTTGATAAACAACCAAAGTCAGAAAAGTCGGCAAATTCAGTGGCATTGTTTCTTCATGGGACCCACTATCCTTAGAAATATAAGCCTATTTCAGCAGTGCACTTAGGATACCCTATGTCCCTTGAGAAATAACCGGGTTTGTTTATGACGAGCGAGAATGCATGCACATGTGCACACACTACACTGTACCTACTGCCCTTCCTCAGCTCAGGCTTTTGTTCATCAAAATAATAGCAAGTGGTGGCATAAAGCCATTCTCTGAGAAATAATTCATTACAAACAAAATCATCCAAATGCCAGTTCTTTTGCCCAGAATGACCTTCAGCAGGATAGCCCCCGAAGACTCACCTGCAGCAGTTGGTGGTGGTAACACAACATTAACTCCAACAATGCTTAATGCCTCACCGGGCTGTCACTAGCTTTGGCTAATCCTTTTTATACCTTTACTTTCTGAAGCTGACCTTTAATCCTTACAATCAGAATGCAAACAGTTCAACAGCCCAAGTGGCTTTCTTTGAGGCTATGATGAGCTGGATAACCCCTCCCCAAATCCCCCCACCTGTGTGTAAGGTAAAGGGGGAAGGAGAAGTCATAGCAAGGGCTTTGTGTGGATCTAGGGCAGCTACTCCTTGGAAAAATTTAATCAACTATAGAAGGGAAAAAAAGGCTTGTTGTAGGTACAAATCCCAGTCTGTAAATATAGGATGTATGCATGTTCATTTCTTTATTTTCTTTTATTTATTCAATCCACACTGCATGGAAAGAAGTTAGTCTGGTTAATCTTGAAATTCACCCCAGGGTTGGGCTGTGATTTTAGGGTCTTACAGAAGGCCAAGCCATCAGGAGGGCCCTTCCTGGTATTGTTCCATGCTAGGTACCACCAGGGTACACATTGCCCCAGGATGAGTTCATGGAAACATGCGTCTCAGCTGCCACCTGTGCATGATATTTTAGAGTCTTTGTCAAGGTTGGGCGCCCAGTGCTTTGGAACCAACCTTCCAAAGTGCATCATGTGCCTTCTGCCTCAGTGGCCATGCATAGCCTGCTCTGAAGTTGAACACAAAGAGGGCACAAGTCCCAGGATCCTCACGTGTCACTTCCACACTCATTTCTTAGTCTGACCTCTGGCCTCTGCCTCGTATTTGTGCAAAGTTTGCCCTCCCTCCTTCCAGTTGTTCTCAAAAGCTGCGTTTGTCTTCCAGCTGCTCAACAAGGGCTGATTTCCTCTTCCAAACTTTTGAAATCTACTTTTGGTAAAAGAATCCGTGTGCAGGTTTGGGTTGAGAATGGGGAAAAAAGAAACACAAATTCACATCTCAGAGCTCCACACTGCCAAGGGCCAGTATTTAATTATTTCTAGAATAATGAAAGTTGATTTCTTTAAGGAATAGAGTGAATGGGTAAGTGATGGTTATATGGGTGCAGAAGGAAGACTGGAAACAGAACCTGCCTCCTAAATCAAGCATTAGGAACTAAGTGCCTTAGCCTGGGTTTCCTAGAAAATAGAACCCAAGGCAAGGACTTGTCCAGATACTTTACTGGGAGCTCCACTCCCAAGGCACCAAAGTAAGGAACAGGGGAGTGAAGCAATAAGACAGAGCCAGTAAAGCCAGCACTGAGCTGGCCACCTCTGAGTGTGACTGATCTCTCAGTCTCACTGGACCATCCTCTAAGAGGCTGAATACATTCCATCCTAGGCCCATTCATATTATTGGGGGGGCGTATCCACCACTTTCTATTTCTCACTGATCAAAGCTCTCCTCACGGGGTGTGACCGTCTGAATACCCCCCATACACATTCTTATGCTGAAACCTCAATCACCAATGTGATGGTATTAGGAGGGGGGGACACTGGGAGGTGATTAAATTAGGCAGTGTCCATGCATGGGATTAATGCCCTTATTAAAGAGGCCCCAGAGAACAGCCTGCTCTCTCCCTGTGTATGAACATAACACGAAGTTGCTGTTGTTGAGCCAGAAAGTGGTTCCTCACTGTACACAAGATCTGTTAGCATGTTAATTTTAGATTTCCAGACTCCTGAACTGTAAGAAATGAGTTTCTGTTGATTACATGCCATGCAGCCTACAGTGCTTTGTTATAGCAGGCCATGTGTTTTAAGAATGGGCCTAACTCTTCCTCTGTTCCAGTCACGCATGACTGTGTGCCAGTAACAGTACTGCAGGGGTCCACACCTTGATGTCAGCTGAGAAGCACTGGGGCTGGAATCAACAGGCTTCCAGGCGGCACCAGGGTGGAGATAGTGGGAACCCTTGAAACTGGTAATCTCAGAGACATGGAAACTAAAAGGAAATGACACTAGGAACACTGAAGGATCACTAAGGTGATTGATATAGTGATGCGTGAGGGCGCGTGGAAAAGAACCATAAGTGAGGTATTTTGTTTTGTTTCTGTGGTAATGGAAATTGAATCCAGGGCCTCTCACATGCTGAGCAAGTGTTCTACCACTGAGCTAAATTTCCATCCCACTATATTTTTCATTCTGAGACAGGGTCCTTCTAAATTACTTGGGCCAGCCTTGAACTTGCTATCCCCTTGCTTGAGCCTCATTTAAGATTACAGATGTATGCCACTGTGCCCAGATTTTCTGAGTTAGTTTTTAACTAATATGTTAGGAGCGCTTCACTAAACATATACAGTTATGCTATAGAGATTTTATACACAGCTAATACGCATAATATGTTGTATAAATACATAAAATTAGTCACAAAACATAGTATATATGTAATATAAACAATAATTGTTATATATTTAGTTTATAAGCATACTGACTCTAAATCAAAATCAGTGTGTCTGTTCACTCATTCATTTCTTAGTGTTCCCTGAGTTCCCCAGTATAGCAGGGAACAAGACAAATGAATTCTCTGCCCAAAGATTAGACTTCAGAAAAATATTTGTGGAACTTTAAAATTGCTATAAAAGCATTGAATTTTTAAAATATCTTTAATTATCTCAAATATTTCTTTTTATGGATTTGATATTTTGGAATTATCAGGAACAAAAATGTTCAGATCAAAAAAATATGGGTAGTCAATCTGGGTAATACAGTTATTGATCAAAACAGAGATGTCAAAATAAAAGAGTAATCTTCTTATGGATTTGGGAAAGAGCTCTTCTCAAAAATGTAAAAATTATTAAGTGGAATGGGTATGTTTAAAAAGTGGAATTTACTTATTTTTTCTAAGCTCACCACTTGTTAATGTGAGAGGCATTACTTTGGAAGAGATAGCAAGCTAAGTGACGTTCTTTGTAATCTTTCCCCTTCTTCTATGACGTATTGGAAAGCTATGACAATCTTAAAAATGCTGACATTTTTCTCACTTAAGAATGATGATAGGAATAAAAAAGATTTCCCCTCTTTGCTCAGAAAGTATACAAGCAACTTTATAGTCTCTTTCTGAAAGGGAGAATTGCTTGAATTAGAATGTTCAGATGATAGATTGTTATCTTTGGAAAAAAATTAACAGAGATATTCTACCACCACCCCAAAACTAAAATTAGAAGTGAAAAGTAATACCAGCTTTGAAAATTATGCTCTGTGCATACTTCACGCTCATCAATCATTTCATCTTGGTCTTGTCCACAAAAATCAATAGGCGTTTCAAACAATATATGCAAGAATCTTTAAAATTACATGCTCCTACTCTTTCAATGAGGAAAATATGGCCCAGAGAGAAAGTGAATCTTATGTAAGGTCACTCTGCTAACTAATAACTCTGAACAGTCTAGAGAGCCAGGGATTTTGTTCTGTATGTAACCCACTTTAATGTACACAGAGTACATTGAAGATCGTGAGTTTGAGATCAGTCTGGGCTATATAGTGAATTCAAGCTCAACTTGAACTACGTAACAAGACCCTACCCGCAGCCCTCCAGTTTTTGAAGTAAATTTTCACCTATTTCCTCCTTTTCCATATAAAGCCATGTCTACATATACAGCCAGTTAGTTCTGCTTCAAAGTTTGCTTGCCTGTATTGTCTCATTACTCTGCCAAATTTTTTTTTAAATCCAGTTAGCCAGGCTTTGTAAAAACCTACTGTTTCTAAATTTCTTTCAGATATATCATTTGTAGTCTCAACTCTGACCCTGACACCACCACTGCCCTAATAGCTTCCAAAAACAGAGTAATACCCTGAAAAATATTATGGCAGATGTGACTTTCTCAGTCTCATTACATATATGGATACATTAGTATATTTACGTTAAAATACATTTATAATTCTGAACCTTTGTTTATCTACTTATTTGACAAATTCTAAGTCATACTCTACTTGATGTGTCCGGCTTCTTCTAAATAAAATATCACATACATTTCTCCAAGTCACAACACATAGTTCCACAACACTGTTTTAAATGCTTATATGGTATTTAATTATTTTACCAAGTGTATTAATATACCTGTATTGTTGGGGAGTAATGGTTCTGATAGCCTATCACTCTATCAGTGTGTCCTCTGTCTTCTGTAAAGATGATGGCAGTTCTGAGTATTCTTATCTGCTAGGTCAAAATGCTGCAGCCCTTCTTATTGTATAGCCTCGCACTTAATTTGAGTAAATCTTGAAAAAGGTTATGGAAACAACAATAAGCCCTTTCTTTTTTCTAAGTGAGGAAACAAAAGTATTTGTATTTTTCAGTCAGTCAACCAGAACTCATCTGTCCTCTCTTTCAGGTCAGGTACTGTGATGGAACAATGAATACCAAGAAGAAAAAGGCACAAATACTTCACTAGGGAATGTCACATGCAGAGGACAAACTTCCTGAAGTTGAACAATTATTCTGCAGCTAAACCAAAACAAAGACTAAGCCAGCTTTGCCAATCCCTGGTCCAGAATATAACTCCAATTTGCGTGCCTTATGCTTACAGAGGATTTCTATTCAGCTTTAGGATTTATAGTCATCATTCACTGGTTTATAACGAATTACTCCAAGGGCCAGGGATTTAGCTCAGTGGTTTTGCCGCCTCCTGCGCGAGTGCAAGAACCCGAGTTTGATCCCTGGGAAAAAAAAACGAAAACAAATTACTCCCAAATTTAGCAGATTAATATTTACCATCCGGTAATTCTTGTTGGTCAGGGACCTGAAGCAGCTTAGCTGGTAGTTCAGCCTCAGAGTCTCTCTAGCCAGGGCTACATCACCTGAAGCCAGGGCTACATCGACTAAAACACTTCCAAGAGTGTTGCTTACATGACTGGGGACAGAATATCTCTCACTTCCTTCCTGGTTGTTGACAAGAAACCTCCGTCTTCCCAGTTGGAATTCTCATAGGGAAGCTTGACATGGCCCCTGATCTCCGCCAGAGTAAATGAATCCATGATAGAAAGGTGAAACCCATGAAGTCCTTTCATGACTCGGGTTGGCCTCCTATCCCTTCTGCTCTATGCTATTGGTCACCCTGACCTCCCAGTGCATTATGGGAGGAAACTACACAAGGGAGCGAGTCCCTAGAGGCGAGGATCACTGGGAACCACCTTAGAGGCTGGTTTAAAGGCTTGAGCAGTTTAAAATTCTCATGGAAACTAAAATATCAGAAAAATGTCAAAAATATAGGAGATTACATAGGAAGATGATAAAATAGTTAAAAACTGTCCAGGGCTGGGGATTTAGCTCAGTGGTTCTTCCTTCTGCCTCATAAGCACAAGGACCTGAGTTCGATCCCAGGTACCAAAAAAACAAAACAAAACAAATCATTATTGGGCTGGGGATTTAGCTCAGTAGTTTCAGCACCTGCCTCAAAAGCTCAAGGTCCTGAGTTCGATAACTGGTAACAACAACAACAACAAAAAGTCCTTCAGGGCTGGGGATTTAGCTCAGTGGTTCTGGTGCCTGCCTCCCAAGTGCGAGGTCCCAAGTTCAATCCCTGGTACCAAAAAAAAATAATTGTCCAAAGCTTCGTGACAGATAACAGAGCAGGAAAGGAACTTTGGAACTGTTTTCTTAGTCTCCTAATTTAATCTGCCTTTTAGGGAGCCTGATGAAATGAAACTTTAAAAAAAATGATATTATATCAACCACTTGTCAGAATAGGACTGGAGATAGGCTATTTAAGCAAGATTTTCTTTATTACAGAAAGAGTTTGCTGCGGAACTCACCTTGTTCTAAAAATGTAAGGCAACCAGGTGCCCAGAGTCCTGGAGAAAGTGTGTAATATTCAGTACTCACTCTCCTTTTTTCCTGTGTCCTCTAAGACTGTCCTAAAATTCTTTGCTGTGCAGTGTCAAGGGGATAGTGATACTGCTTAGAGACTCCAGGGACCTTCCTGGGGAAGGCTACCAAAATCCTAATCCCTGTCTTTCAAAAGGAAGGAAATCTGTCTAGAAAAACAAAGCTAAACAAGCGATTCTAACAAAGGTCTAAAGCAAGAAGGGCAATGTGGTTTCAGAAAGACAGTGACCATGAAGGCCATCTGTGGTCTCAGGTTGGCAAGAATCATTGTGGGCACTATCTGTGCCTGTGAGCTGGCCACACTGGACATTGCCTGTAGAGTATAATATCCAGATAATACACGGTGCTCCAGGAAACAGGCATGTTCCTTAGGAAAATGAATGAGGAGTGTCTTAGTCACTTTTCTTGTCTCCAGGACAAAATACCCAACACAAAATTTAAAGGAGGAGTTTATTTTGGCCCATAGTTCAGAAGTTTCAGTCCATGTTTGGCAACCTTAAACACAAAAACAGCATAGTAGAAGGGCCTAGGTGGAAAAAAGCTGCTCATGTCATGGCGGACAGGAAGCAGAGAAGGAAGAGAGGAGTCTGGCAGGCAGATATACTCTTCCAGGTCATGACCCCAGTGAGTCACTTCTGCTGACCAGTCCCTACCTCCTAGCAACAAGTCAGCTACAGGGCCCCCATAGTCCAGTCCTCTTCCAAAGGCCTTGCCTATGAGTGCGTGAGGTTTTTGGGGGACATGCAGATATAAACCATAACAAAAAATGAGTTAGCAAAGTGTGAGAACCCTGAGCAGTTCTTTGAGGGAGTCTCACCCCAGAGAGAATTGTCTCCCGTGAAGAGAGTCCACAGGTTGTTTGGAAAGCAAGACTGTGGACCAAACATGGTGGCTAAGAATCAGGGCAGAAAGCAGAGATAAGGTAGCTAGAAATTGACTGAATATGGCTTGAAGTTCCGGATCCAGTCACACTTGGAGCCCAGGACTTACCATTCTGAATATCTGTCAGAGCTGGTTTTCTTTCTTTTCTTTTTTCTCCATGAAGTGCAGGTACACAGAATTGGGTTAATTTTTGGTTCGTGACAAGTATTTGTCAAAGTACAATGCTCTTCTACTTTAATAATATGATGAATACTCATAATCCTTTACCCCAACCGGAATTACAACTCAACAGCAGTGTTAAGGGTTAGCGGCAGCCTCCCAGGATGCACATGTTTAAGTGTTAATCTCGAGTGCCTCAGAATGCTGGCTTATTTGGAAATAGGATCATTGTGAAAATAATTAGTTAAGATGAGGTCATTAGGGTGTGTTTTAATCCCATATGACTGTCATCCTTATGAGAAAGGAGAAATTGAACAAAAAGGCAGGCAGACATAGAGGGAAGACAGAGTAAGGAGACACCGGGAGACAACAGCCATCAACAGTCAGCAAGAAACACCTTGTGGAGGGAACACATTGTTCCTTTTGCAGCCTGACAGGAGCCAACCTTGATTTTTGGACTTCCAGCCCCAGAAGTGTGAGACAAATTTTTGTTCTTTAAGCCACACAGTTTATGGTACTTTTATATGACAACCCCAGCAAACTAATGCAGCAAATAACTGTATTTCTCAAATCCTCCTTCCCATTCCATCTTCCTGCCTTTTCTTTAGAATTTACATGTCCCAAATTTTGTGTTATTATTTATTGTCTCACTTATTACTATTTGTAATTATACATATGTTATTTAAATAACACAATATGCTATTTAAGTTTATTTGATTTTTAATTCTATAAAAAGGACAAAATGACATCACAGTATATGTCATTTTCTGAGCCTTTCTTTGTTGATTCAAAATTATTTGCAATGAGCCATCCATTTGTATGTGGGTATTTTTTATTCATCTTCATTGTTGATTAATATTCCACGGGGAGATGATACCACAGTTTTCTCATTGTGTGGCCTCAGAGTAGAGTAGCACATGTAAAACCCTCCCAAACACATGGTAAAGCTGTCCTATGGCCCAACACCATGAGGTCCTATCCGAAAACAACCCATTTCTGATGACAACTGTGGTAGCCTTGGCCTTCAGAGGTTTGGTCTGTAGTTCCATGGCTGTTTGTTATTTAGTTCTTTTATTGGTACATTTTAGGTATACAATTCATTTACATTTATCATTGGGTGTTTGTACCTGTACATGATATATCTTGGTTCTTATTTTTTTCCCCCATTACCTGTGCACCCTTCCCCTCCACCCTTCCCTATTTACATAGATTTCATTTCCTTTTTTTTTCTTTTCTCATAATTTTTCCTTTCCCTCTTTTCCTTTCCCTTACCCCTCCCTTCACTCCTTCGTCTTTGGACCTTTTTTCCTATTTCAAATTATCAATTATTCATTTTAATCATTTTAACCCTTGTTTACACTATCAGTTTCTCACACTAGTGAAACTATTCGGTATTTACACATGTGTGTCCTATTTATTTCACTTAAGAGTATGACCTCAATATGCATCCTTTTAGCTATAAATGACTCTAGTTTTTCATTCTTTATGGCTAAGTAGTACTCCATTTTATTAAAAAAACACATTTTCTTTATTCAGTTTCCAGTTGCTGGGCACTTGGGTTGCTTCCAAGCTTTAGCTATTACAAACTGTGCCGCTATGAACATGGGTGCACATATATCACTGTGATATGATTCTTTTAATTCTTTTGGGAAGCTACAAAGAAACCACCAACAGAGCTAACAGACAACCTACAATATGGGAAAAAATTTTTAGCAGCTGTACCTCAGACAAAGGACTACTATCTAGAATATATAAAGAATTGAAAAAAATCAGACCCCCCCAAGTTCAAAGACCCAATACAAAAATGGGCATCTGAAATGAACAGACATTTCTCAGACAAGGAAGTAAAAGCAGCAAACAAATATATGAAAAAATGTTCAACATCACTCGTCATTTGAGAGATGCAGATGAAAACAACACTGAGATTCCACCTCACCCCAGAAAGAATGGCTGCTATCAAGAAATCAATAAATAACAAATGCTGGCAGGGTTATAGGGAGAAAGGAACCCTTCTCCATTGCTGGTGGGAGTGCAGACTGGTGCAACCACTGTGGAAGTCAGTATGGAGACACCTCAAAGAACTAGGACTAGAGGTCCCATTTGACCCAGCTATTCCCCAGCTGTTTGTTATTTAGACCCAGCAAGACAAAGAAGCAACTAGATTTCCTAGAAAAGTGTTGGCAGGAAATTTAAGGGAAAATCACAGCCAACATGAAGGATAAGATAATCCAAAATCCCTTCCCTTCCTCCTAGTTTTCCTCCTCAGTAAAGCTGAACTTTTGCAGGAAATCCTACTGTATTGCAAGGCACCTCACAGCAATACAGCACCACTGGGGGCTGGCTCCCCTGCCCCGTCCAGCTCCCATCTGTGGCCTGAAGTTCTTTTCTTCAGGAGGAGGTGTGTGTGGCTAGGAAGGGACTTAAAATGTTCTTAGTTCAGGGGATTCAGGTTAGCTGAATACAGTAAATGTTTTACTATTGTTATATATCATTACATATCAACTGAAAATGTTCTTTGTATTAACCTCAAAGCAAAGCAGTCCTGCATTCTGTGCATTTTGGACATCACTGATGATAGGATAGCAGGATTTTACTGTGATTGGTTTCTCGTAATCCGAGGATTGGCACAGTTCTGACCATGAGACCACCAGGAAGGTTGGGAGTTTCTGATCATACGTAGCTGCTGCCATGTTCTCCCTCCCTTTCATAGCAAGCTTGAGAGAGAGTTTGCTATCTGTAACTGTGGTAGCCAAGTTGCCACCATGCAAACATATAAGAAACCCACAGAGGCAGCAGCCCTGACATAATTGAGTCACTAAACTGAAGCCAGCAACTGCCTACCCCAAGAATTCAGGACTCATATTATGCAAGAAGAATAGACATGTATTTACTTAAGTCCCTGTGAGGGTTTCTGTTACTGTAGTTGAAGACATTATTGAGTAACCAGAGATGGACTGGATTTCCTGCCAAGGAGGGTATGAATGAGTCTGAGAATTGTACTTTGGAGCTCTATTTGTGGAAGAGAAAAGATCTGAATATTCAAATCATTAAATATAAAGTCAAACATCTCAACTATTTGTAGCTGAGTAAACTGAGGCACAAGGAAGGAAAGCCCCATTGCAGGGGCAACCTCACCTAAAAGGTAGTATGTGTACATGTTTTACTAAAAAACACAACCCAAGTTGAGAAGGATAAATACAGACATTTACCACTTTCCAGCTTGATAACTCCTATAGCTCCCAACTTACCTTTCAATTCTCTAGACTTAGTTTTATCTCTCCTTGCCTCCTGCTTTGCCAGAAGCACCTTCCTGCATGAAGCCCTAGTGACATTGCTGGGCAAGAATCCTGTGGAATAGTTGCTTCAATTAAACGCTTCTTGGAAACTTTATTTGGAGAAATTTCCAAGTGTTAGTAATGGCAGAGGCTTTCTGAGGTCTCACTATCTGTGCTGTGCATTCTTTTTCCTTTTTTTTACAAACACCCTTCACACCACAAGCAAGCTCACACTATTCTGGAGAGGGTATTCTTAGAAGGTAATTTACTGAGAAAGGTGACCAAGAAATGGCGCATGGTAAGAAATGATTTAATCACTAAAGGAACAAATATGGAGCACTTGGCTTTGTTAGTGTGAAGAAACAAAAGTGTCATCCCTCTCTTGCTCCATAGGCCAGAGCTATACATTTTTCTAATTAAGTCCCTGTTCAGAGGCCTCAAAAAGCTGCGTTTTGTTGCCTCTTGACTCAGTCCCCCAAGTGCTGTGGAAAACTTTATGTTACTAAATTGCCACAGCAAAAGTGATGGAAATCATTAATAGTGCTGATAATACATACATTAAGGTTTAGATTACTGCTTTGGGATATTGTTTCTAATGAAACAATGGCTTACTAAACTGTAACCATTAACCATATCACAAGGAACAAATTTCTATAAGTGGTTGGGGAGTTAAAAATAAGCAATTATGCTTCAAGAATTTGGAAGCAATGAAATTGTGTCTGAGATAAGAGTACAAAGTCCACACTAATGGATATATACGAAGGCACCTGAAAGAGAAAATAGTTTCAAGCCAGTAAGACCAAACTGTTAGGAGAAAGAAAACATTACCATATTCTGAGAAATGTCAATCCAGAGAGGAGATCATCTGGAATGGAGGCATGGATAAGAAGAGTTACAATGGCAGGTGTTGAGTTACCCAACCAGATTTGACTAGGAGAGAAGAGCCTTATTCAATGGACCTTCAAATGAAGATTTTACTAGCGCATTCCTGAATGAAGAGAAAGACATCAAACTAGTTCAACTTGATGCCATATAATGTTAAAAGCACCTACATTTCCCACTTTTGATTTTATGCTCAACTGCCAACTTCTTAATAATAGGCTGCCCATGGGATCGACCAACAGGGAGAAAATGTGCCAATATAAATGCTTCAGTCCCCAAGGCAGATATTTTCATATATAAACCAATAACTAAGGGTACTTAGTTTCTGGTTTTACATATGAATACCAAATTGGTTAGAGAAATTCTTCCCCTGAAAATGTACCCAACTGCAATGAGTAGCAATCTTATAGATGAGAGACTGAGGATCGGACCCTGAATTCAGGACAGTCAACATGGTAATATCACTATGTGTGGCATTCTTGTGTGGCTGTGCTCAATTCTTACCTGCTATCTTTCAATTCTAGCTTCAACACATAGAGATTAGGTTGAGCCCACTTCAGGAGATGGGAACTGTAGCTCTCATGTTTCCTGCTGAGGTCTTACAGGATGCTGTCATTCCAGTCATCACTAAAGGCATACTCTTATGTCAGAATGTTACAGTTAAGCTAGAGCTTGAATGAGCATATATTCCATCCTCTTTCCTTCTTTTAAATAATCAACCTGTTGTCTTCAAATCTCCACAGAAGTTTAAGATGTCCATTAAGAACACTGTGAACTGCCTATCAAGACCTTGAATTCAATTCCCTGGGAAGGAAGGAAGGAAAGGAAGGAAGGAAGGAAGGAAGGAAATTCTTTTGCAGAACCACTTTAAACTGCTAAAAATAGAGAAGGAAGGGTAAATGTTTGAAAATGGGTTTTGTATTGCTCCGTGCTCTGTAGAATGGATAAAAACAATAGAAGAGGCAAGGTAGTGTAGGGATAGGACTGTTGTCAAGGAGTTATAATGACCAAATTTGAGTTCTGAGATAACAAGTACAGTGGGGCATAACTCTGACCATTCTCTTTACCTTAATCTTCTCTTTTATCAAAGGTAAGTATTAAACCGTACAAGATTCAGATCTTTTCCAATAAGAGCATTGTGTTATACAGGAAAAGGAAGAAAATCCTGCCTAAAGAGAGTACTTGGCTTTAGTCCTTTCTGCAACATAATTCCTCAAACCCTCAGGAAGTTTGCAGAAGAGTTCTCTGATGTATGACCTCTGATTGGACCAGGCCTCCCTTCAAGTATTCCAGCCATTCCTTCCTGCCAAAGAAATGTTTTTACTCTCATTACAAAATGTGTGGATAGGGAAAGTGATGGATAATTTTACCATTTGAGAACTGCAAATTTTATTTCCTGGTATTTGCCTTAGGGTAAGGGACTCTAACCTCTGGCTCAAGATGTATACAGGGTTGTCATTTTCAGTGTTGCTATTTATGTCAGTCACCCAGTGAGGGCACAGAGACTTCAACTGATGGCTTGATCACTAAATAACCAGATTATCTGTTGATATGTTGGTGCTGGAACAAAAATAGATTCGTGGATCAATGGAACAGAACTGAAGATTCAGAAACTTTCCCAGATATATTCAACTATTTGTTTGACAAAAGAGCCAAAAGCATATGTTGGAGGAAAGATACTTTATTCAACAAGTGGTGCTGGGAAAACTGATTATCTGTTTGCAGGAAATTGAAACTGGACCCTTATCTCTCACCATATACTAAATTAAAATCAAAATGGACCAAAGATCTAAATATTAAAACAGAAACATTAAACCTACTAGAAGTTAAAATAAGTAAAATACTTGAAGACATTGATGTAGGAAAGAATTTTCTAATCAAAACCTCAATTGCACAAGAAATAACAGTAAGAGTCAATAAATAGAATTATGTCAGACTAAAAAGATTCTGTACAGCAAAAGAATCAATCAGTAGAGTGAAGAAACAAACTACAGAATAGGAAAAAAAGTTTTGTCACCTACTCCTCAGTCAGAAGACTAATACCTAGAATATATAAAGAACTTAAAAAAAAAAAAAAACACCGAAATTACAACCCAGTCAAGAAATGGGCAAAACATATGAACAGACATTTCACAGAGGAAGAAATACAAATGGTCAACAAATATATGAAAACACGTTGAACATCTCTGGCCATTAAAGAAATGCAAATTAAAACACTGCTAAGATTCCATCTTACTCTGGAAAACATGGAGATCATTAAGAAATTAAAAAATAACAAATGGTGGCAAGGCTGTGGTGAAAAAGAACTCTCCTTCTTTGTTGGAGGGAATGCAAATTAGTATAACCATTATGGAAATCAGCATGGAGATTTCTCAAAGAACTGAAATTAGAAATTCCGTATGACCCAGCTATCCCTCTTCTAGGTATCTTCTCCAAAGATCTTAATTCATCATCTACAGCAATGCATGCATGCCAATGTTCACAGCAGCACAATTTGTAACAGCTAAATCCTGGAAGCAGTGTGTATGTCCATCAGTAGACAGCTGGATAATGATAATGTGGTATTTATATTACAATGAAATACTCCACAGCTATAAAGAATAACAAATTTTAGGCATTTGTAGAAAAATGGATGCACCTAAAAAATATAATGTTAGGTAAAATAAACCAGACATGTAAGCTTAAATACTATATGGTATCTCTTGAGTGAGGAAAAATACAAAGAAAATGAGAAAGGATAGATAGAAAGGGACAAGAGGATAGATCTCTTGCAATAGGGAAGTGGTAAAAGGGAACAAAGGAGAGAGGTAAGAAGGAGGGGAAGGGGAAATAAGAATAAAGATGTGCCATGTACAGGAACCTAATAACCCCAATTAATGTTAACATTATATGCCATCACATGAGCAAAGACAAATAATATCAACAAGAATGAAAAATGGGATAGGGAAACTGGGAGGAGGGAGGGAGATGGAGGGAAGGGAAAGGGGGCTTTAAAAAAGAAAGAAACATGATGTAATATGTACATGTAACCATTCTCCAAGATGATTGATTATAAGCTACATAAACTGCAAGCATGTACAAATAAAAATTTAAAAAGAAAAAGAATTGGAAAAAAGAATCTGTTGGCGCTCATGGTGGTGTGGTACAGACCTGAAACAATAGCAGAGGTACTATGAAAGGGACAGGAAATTGAGCTGAATGGTAAACATGGGAGGTTAGGTGGGGTGGACCAAGAAACCTCAATGGGGATCTAGAGCAGAGACTCTTTACTGATGGAACCTATGGGTTTAAGTACCTACCCCCTAAGTTGTCCTGATCCGGTCCATCCGCAAAGCTAACAGCATTTTCTATTGCAATCTTCTTATAAGAAACATGCCCAAAATAATAGATCTGACATCGAAGCAAGCTTTGTCAGCAAATAGATGCCTACCATTTACTAACTACCCTTGCTCCATTCGAACAGATGAAAAATTTTAAAAAGTCTGGGAATCAGCTCATCTTTGAGGAGAGGCATTCATTAGAGATTCATTTTCTTCCTAGCATTTAGCAAATGAAAGAAGGTATTAAAAAGGATGCTTGCTTGAGACGTACATGACTCTGAAGTACAGTGAACTTGCCTGAGACAAATGCTGCCTTGACTTTGCAGAGCAACCAACATCGCATGTATAGACACACAAGCATGTGTGCATGAATATAAAGGGGATAACGTGTACTTAAAGAAAAGGCAATTTTCTCAGCATGGAAAGAAATAATTTCTCGGCATGAAAAGCAAGCAAGACTACAGCAAGAGTGGCTTGCAAAAACAAAGCTGTTATTTTTACAGGGATCAGACAATAGGAAAAACCACTTACCCTGTTTTAACTAAAAAAATGACTAAGATATTGAAGTTCGCACTCTTTATGGGGTAATGCAAGCAAGCATGCAATAGGGTGTCTGGTCAGCAAATGCCTTCTGGCCCAAGCTGGCTGCACCTAAGTTGATGGGAAATCCTTTTATAGATTTAGCTGCTGGTCCATGTCATATCATACGAGGACCCATAATGCCAAAAGGATAATAATGTAGAATGGGACATAATGACGATGTACAGATTGAAGGGGAGTGGCTTCCCTTTTGGAAGGGATGGTTACTACCCACCATATCCAAAGTGAATGTGGCAGATGGAAGGAAAGGGAATAGGTTCCTTGCCTGCAGCATTCAATGAATGGACAAAGCTGCTTTGCCAACCAGCTGAATGACTCCAGATAACTTGGCACATATCTACCAGAATAATCTCTAAGAGGGCATGAAAAAAATAATAGAGTGCAGATTCTAATTTGGGGGAAAATTCTATGTCTAATGAACCTGAAAAAAATGACAAGTGATTGGGTTGTGGACATCAGCCCTTTCTGATACATTACACATGCATTCCTTTTTAATAAAATACACAATTAAACCTTATTAGTGCTTCCTACCAGGATTTTTAGTGTAAAAATGTTTTGTTCTGTCACCATGAACTCCAAGAAAGAAAACTTAACTGAAGATAATTTGTTTTGCTTTAATATAGCTGTGTTAATATATAGACTTACTCTTTTTAAAGTGTGTACATAGGCTTTGCCCATCTCCAATTACATGGTATATATCAGTGGTGGCGAACCTATGGCACATGTGCCACAGTGGGCATGCAGAGCTCTCTCTGTCCACACCTGAGTCAAATTTTCCCAGCAGCCAAGCATCAGACAATAGTTGATTTTTCTAAACTAAAACCTCAGTATTCAGGTTTAATTGCAGTGTTGGTCCATTGTAACAAATAGGTGGGCACTGGGTTGCAGTGTGGGCACTCGGTTTCTAAAAAGGTTCGCCAACAATGATATACATCATTATGTTGTTTATTTGGATTTTTTCTGATTTAACCAATTTGCACCAACAGAGCCTTAGCATTCCCAGAGATCTACTATAAATATCTGCTGCACTGACTATATAATCTTCCTGCCTGCCCATAATTAAAAATCTTTTTTTGACGGGGGGGGGGATTTGAGGATCTCACTTATATAGTTTAGGCTGGCCTTGAACTCACTATGTAGCCCAAGCTGGCCTCAGTCTTGTGGCAATCTTCCTGTCTTAGTCCCCAGAGAGCTGCAGTTACAGGACGGTGCCACTGTACTTGGCTGAAACTCAGTGCAGTAAGACCTTGGTTTGCAAACATAATTCATTCTGCAAAGATCCTTGTAATCCAAAGCATTTGTATATTAAAGTGAATTTCTCCGTAAGAAATAATGGATACTCAGATGATTCATTCTACCACCCCAAAATGTTCATATGGAAATGATTACAATACTGTTACATAATACGAAATAAAAAATACAGAATATAAGGAAAAATAAACAAATTAATCTGAACTTACCTTTGAAAACCTTTGTGGCTGGCACAAGGGAGACAGAGGAGGGTTATTGTGTAGGACAACTTTCACTGTCACTAACAAAATCCCTGCTGTCTATTGGCTCAATGGAATCTGTTTTTTCATGCAACTTTAGTAAGGAACATATCCAGTGGCATTTGCTTTTGCCTCCTTTTGAGGACTTTGCTGAAATGTAAATGTGACATTGCATTGTTGTTAAACAGATTCATTGCTCATATTGCTACTTATTTGGGTGGTGCTTTGCTACAAAATTTTTCACTGTTTCTCACATTTTACACATTTCCCTAATCTTGTTTGAAGTGAGGGATTCCTCACTTCTTGCTGTTGGGAAATGATCACCCACAACCCTACAATGAGAGAGAGAGAGAGAGAGAGAGAGAGAGAGAGAGAGAGAGAGAGAGAGAGAACACCACTGGCTCAGTTGTGATCATGTGACATTCAGCATCATGTACTGCTTGTATTGGGAGACATCACTCATTTATCAAGGTAAAATGTATTGAAAATGTTTGCTTGAATTATAGAACATTCACAGAATAAGTTACAATCCAAGGTTTTGCTGTATTTTGAATGGCTGTCTCTAAGCATGATTCTCAGGGAAGAAGAAAAGATGGAGAAATGTAGAGTGACTCAAAAATCTCTTTCTAAGAGGAATGTATTCCATTCTTTATAGACACTCAGAATTTTGTAGCCAGAAGCACCTCAGATTATCTAATCCAACTCCTTCATTCTACGGGTGAAGATGAAGCTAGGTTATGAGGTTCATAAGTAAGAACATTACCAGGTTACCCTTCTTCTCTTATGCACTGTTTTCTTTTTTTTCTGGGGGGGGGCGGTACCAGGGATCGAACTCGGGACCTTGTGCTTGCAAGGCAGGCGGTGCAACCACTGAGCTAAATCCCTGGCCCCTTAGTGTTTTCTTTTAAACAGCTCCTTTTATCAAAGTGATAACCTTACATTAAAATAGTATAGAAGAGATGAAAAACACTATTATACCCCTGCTCAACCCTAATTCTCTTACCTACAAGATCATTTACCTAAATATTGAACTCTAAATAATATGTTAATAACTGTATGTATTGGCTCTTTGATTTCAGAAATTATTCTTTGACTCCTCTCTATAAAAGGTAAAAATTTAACTTACTTCAACTACGTTTTGGTTACTTCAAATTTCATAGGGTTCTACTACTAGTACTTCTAGCAGCACTTTGTAGCATTAAATAATGTACTAGAGCATCTTACGTCTTATTTTATCAGCATTCTCTTTTACTTGGCTCAGCATTTATAAGATGAGAACATCCCTATCTGAGTCTTTCTTGTCCTTCCAAATCTCAATTCCTTTCCTCAGATCCTTACTTTTGCATTATATTCTAAAGCCATAATTATAGAAAGATCTTTCATGTTTCAATGGATTTTTAGAGATGAGATGAACAGGCTGTATTGTGTATTACTCACATGGAGCCAAGTTAGTTTTAGGGTTACATTTGTTTTCCAGGAATGTCACAGGAGATGACCACTGTACCACACAAAGACAAATGGTCCTAGAATCAAAGTCAAAGAGGATCTCCTATTCCATCAGGGTCTTCACATCATTCCACATTTTAGTTTGCTTCGTTTTGACCATTGCTCTCCCATATATTTTAGTCTTTCCTGGCATTATAAATCATATTTTATTTTCAATAGAATTACACAATTTCTTTATTATATTTCTTAGACTTTCTACTGCTCAGAAATAATTCCATTCTTCTTCCAGATAATATTCTTGGAGCTCACTGACTTTCTATATAAAGTAGATCGATTACTTTGCTTCCAAGCCTATTGAAATGTTTCTCAGCCTGTAATTTCATTTCCCTGGGCTCCATATCATTCAGTACCCAGTCAAGAAACAGGAGCCACTCTAGGTAATTAAAGCAGGGAGGGTTTTAATTCAGGTAATTCATTAGAAAAGTACTAGAAGGACTTGAGGAGCAAAAGGTATTAGGTGATCTGACCCACAGACTATCACTGCAGAGATCCACTACCACCTCTGCAGGACTCATGAGCCCACACCACTCATTCCCAATCAGAATCTCCTAAGCCTCCAACCCCTTGGTGCTGCAGGAACATGTATTCCCAGGGATGCTGCTGGAAGTCCTCTAATGAGGCTGGTATGGTTGTACTAACGTGACTGAAGGCACTGCCAGAATCAAATGACCTTCTATCTCCATCCTACTTTCTCATTTCATTCACATTCTCCCATTGGAGGAAACAAATCAGAATCTAGCTGGCAGTGAAGTCTCAGACAGGTGGTTTTCAGGCTCCCAGCCACAATAATAAAAGGAGGGCACAGAAGATCAGTGTGAGGCTAAATACTATCAAAAACTACCTGGAACAGATTCTTGGATTAGTTCCACTATTTTTTATGGCTTACACTCTCTTTTATTTGTTTGTTTAATAGCTTTTAATTCCTCAACTGATTCTTCAAAATAGTATGCCCGAAATATAAACATTCTGAGACTTTGTGAATTGTGAAAGTTTGCATTTTGTCCTCACATTTGATTGATAGTCTAGTTAAGTACAGAATTCTAAATTCAAAGTCATCTTCACTTAAAATTGGAAGATGCTTCTCTGTTGAATTTTAGAAACAACGAGATAAAAGTTATCTTTTAAAAACATTAATCACTTAATATCCTCTAAGGCTGGAATGATTCAGTGAGTACCTTCCTATAGCAGTTGGCTTTTGCTGCATAACAAATCTATCCAAAACTCAGAGGCATGAAACAAGTATTTCTTACAATTTTGTGAATAAATGGGCTTGATCCCTGGACCAGTCAACTTGACTTGGCCCTGAATACTTTAAGGTGGTCTCGCTCAACTGTTTGGAGGTCAGTAGACTAGTTATTCTGCAGGGCGGGCATGGTGTCTAAATTAAATCATTGCTCCATGTGGCATTGAATTGTCTAGTAGGCCAGAAGGCTACCTTCACATGGCAGTCTCGGGTTCCAAAGACAATGAAAGATAGCAAGCAGGAATGTATAAGTGCTCCTCTAGTTTTTTCTAGAGCACAATAATATCAGAATAGCACAATAATATCTATCCTATCAGCTAAAGCAAATCACCTGTGCAGAATTTCATTGGTTGGAGAAATACATAACTGTGGTCTGTGAAGACTTAAAAAATGAATTGGCAGTCAAATACAATAAAATATCATTCTGTCAGTGAATGGACACCTCCTTCATTAGAGACTTTTCCAGACAATTCTAGCCTTCATTTATTTCAATAACCCATCATTGCACATCTACGATATACCAAGTTCTAAAGGTATAAATATGACTAAGACATAGTTTCCAAATTTAGGAGGCCATAGGATGACAGAAGTCATCTGTGATAAAGATAATTCAAGGAATCTACCCAAATTGAGAAAGATACAAATATGCATATTGAGAGAGCTCACCACATCTTATTTTATGAGAACCAGCAAACCCATTCTTAGCCAAACTCTGGCAAAAGTTTTGAATTTTACATATGAAAGAAGAAAATCTTTTAAGTATCTGGAAAATTAAAAACAGGAATCATTAAAGGAGGAAGATATAAGCTGATCTCACATTACTCTGAAATATTATATGCAAAAGTTCATAGAAGTAGTACCTGTAGTTGTTGGAAAATATGTCTTTTTTTTGGTACTAGGAACTGAACTCAGTGCCTTCCACTTGCCAGGCAGACACTGTGTTGCTGAGCTACATTCCCAGCCCTCTATAGTTTTAAAAGAATGGGGTCCTTAAGAATTTTTTCCCACAGTGTCTCTGTGTAGACAAATGTTCTTCAATTACAAGGAACTCCCATGGAAAAAAATACGTGAGTACTGACTTAATTAATAGTCAAATTAATTCACAGTAGGCATTCTGGAATGGAGAATTCAAATCATAAGAAGGCCTGAAGATCTTATCTTCTTGTTTACCCTCTGCAGTTAAGAATCTAGTTGTATTAAATTTACAAATAGGTGGATACTACAACGTGGGATAAGGGTTTGGCCCCATAATCAGCTGATCTCCTTGTCCAACTCCTCTTTATTTCCATTTCTGCTCTTTTCCCAAGAAGAAAAAAATATGTTCATAAGTCAACTTTTTCCTCTCTACCCTTTAGTGCGCATAACTTAGCATATTTGATATAAGCTTAAAACTACTGCTACAGCCCTTCCAAGGTAACTATTTACCATTGTACATGACTTAGAAATTTCTGGGATGATGAAAAATATTTTTTCCTATAACCCTAAAGAAAAATTTCTTGCATCCATCCATCCATTTACAGTACTACCTCAGTTCATGATCTCAATTTTCTCTACGATTCTGGTTGCAAACCAAATCAAATTTCCCCACAAGGTCAACATTTAACCTAACTATTGAACTTGATTGGGTTCTCGTCCAACTCGGTTTGCAACCAGAATTGTAGAAAGAATCAAATTCATGAACCAAGGTAGCACTGTATTTAATTATCAACTTATTCAATAGATAATCATTAAGTTCTTCACTTTTCAAAACACTATTACATGCTGAGGATGAACTCATAAAAATAAGAATTCCTCACTCTAAAAGATATGTGAAAATGAGTAAGATAAGAAAAATAAAGACCATTTTATTGCTAGCAGTTTTGATCAACTGTAGAATTTATGCTTTTAAAATACATGTCAAATGATCTGAGCAATTAGGGATTTTGATTGGGAAATATTAACATCAAAAAATTTTCTTCATAATATCTTCTAACACATATGAGGATTCTTGTGCAAAATAATAGTCTATAGGAAAATGGCAGTGAGAAAACACATGAAAATATTAAAGGTTGTTACTACTGGGAAGGGGAAAAACAAGTATATTTTACCTTTCTTTTCCTTTCTGAATTTACCAAAGTAGGTACAATCAGCACATATTTTTATAATATAATAGTATATCAGTGGATATAGCTATAGCTCCTGGTACAGGAAAAAAATCAGTAGCTTATCATAACAAAAGTTGTTTCTTGCTCATGTCATCTGCTAAGGTTGTTCCTGATTGGGTGCTGTTCCTTCTAGTGGGATTCAGGGGCCTCAACCTTTTCTATCTTGTAGCTCTGAAGTTTTCAAAAGGGATTCCCAAGATTACCCTGGCTATTGTGCCCTGTCTTGCATTACAGAAGCAGAAAAGATCTCCCCTGGAGGAAAGCGTGGGTCACACCTGAAAGTCACATCATCACTTTTGCCCAAATCCTCACTGAACAAATTTCAATCACTTGGGCCACACTTAACTGCATGGAAAGCTGGGAATTATAATCTAGTTGTGTGCTTTGTTAATAAAAACAAGTACCAGTTCACATTTTGAAGTCCATAATACTTTCTTCTGGTCACTTTCTTATTGCCACCATAGAACATATCTCCCCTTCTCCAGAGACAACTTGGCCAGACCATTCAAAGTCCCCACCAACCTCTACTTCTGTCTCAAAGCTCTGCATCTCCAGAAAATGCATTATCTACGCCATCCATGTGGATGTGTCAACACATCCACACAACAGCCCAAATATTCCTCTGAGAAAAGTGGATGGACGGAACACAAGCCACAGTTTGACATCTGGCAGTGATGGGCCAGCCTGGGACCTCCCACTTCCTGGCAGGGAGGGTTGGTCCCTGGTTAGACCCTGGGTGGCCCCAGAGAGCCACTCCCTTGCCAATTGCTCCTGGCCTCTTGTTCTCCCTTCTAAGAAACTCCTTCTCATCCATTTTCTTGCTAGTCCTTTGCAAGATCACTGTTGAGATGAAATCCTACCTTGGGATGCCATTTTTACAGCATACTTCAAGTTGATACACATTTGGGGATTTAAAGATGTCTTTAAATTTCAAATAGAGGATTTTTTTTTTTCAGGTCAGTTTTGTGGATTTATTGGCCCTAAAAGACTTCAGATAAATTTTCTTCCATTTAGTTTCATCTACCAGTATCCACGCTCACATTCTTTTCCTAAATATGATTTGCAAACCAAAATTATTTCTTTCTTTTCTCAATTCTCTTCTCTTTCATATCAATGGTGACTTTCTGAAACTATCCAGCGTTATGGTCAGGGTGGAAAGGCTATGTCCTCCAGCTGATGTTTGCCTCAAGGCTGAATCATTTGGGGCTGTTGTTGAAACCCATTCCATGCTCATATTTTATTATTTTGGTCCTGGCAGGAAATAGCTTTTCAATCTATTGGTACCCTAAAATTTGTGGATTCTATCCTTTTTATTCTGCTTTCGAACTGGTCAATGTCATCTAGAGGTTATTTCTTTTTTGAATTGTTTTAAGTTATTCATGATATGAAGCTTACTATCTTATTCATTTTTAAATGTATAGTTCCTTGGCCTTATATATATTCATATTGTTGTACAATCATCATCATCATCTAGCCATGAAATTTTTTTAATTAACCCAAACTGTATCTCTGTAGTTATGAAATACAAACTGCCTATTCTCTGACCACCTTCCCCTTCTCCTGGCAGCTATCATTCAGCTTTCTGTTTCCATAAATTGTCTACTCTAGGTACCTTATATCAATAGAATTAGTCCTTTTTTGTGTAGTTTATTTCATTTGATATAGTATATTCAAGATTCATCTATATTGTACATGTGTCAGCATTTCCTACCTTTAAAAGGCTGAATAACATGCTATTTTACATATATACTGCATTTTGTTTACCCATCCAGCCATCATTATTTCTCTTTTTTGCAATAATTGTTTTAAAAGCATAAAATACCAACACACTCAGTTACTTTGATTTCTCCTAACCAGTGCCCCTAGAGCTACAATCTCAGTAATGCATTGTCTACCTTCCAGGTCACTATGGGCATTCCCCAAGTGTTTTGCCATTGTACAATATGTTTTTTTTTCTAGACTCCAAGATTAGTTTCTTTATAGCCACTTCTTTTTACATTAATGCTCTGTATTTTAAATTCTATTATGATTCAGCATCCCGTTTAATGAGATCACTCTATTTCTAAAGATAAGTCCTGGAGTTGTAATAGATAAATCCTGAAACACCAATGACTGTCTTAGTTTTGGTTCCATTACAAGCAGAAGCTGTCAAGGACCTCAGTGCTGATAGCTCATTTAGGAATTGATAGCAGAGACAAAAATGAAGGAAAAAGAGTGAGACTGAAAACAAAGAAAAACACAATACAGAACATATTATTGGGATCACTGCTGTGGGTTCAGTTCCACAGAGATTCCCAAAAAGTACACATAATTCCTTCCAGAACTGTCTACCTGAAGAGTGAAGATCAAAGCCTTTCTCCTCTCACTCTGTCCCTACCAATTGACAGTCTCCCCTGAAGATGTTAATTCTCTCGTTTGTCTGTGATGTATTTGCTTGTGAGAATGGCAAGAGGATTCCTGAAGGCGCAGAGAAGATCCAGAGCAAAAAGGACAATGTATGCTAGAGGTAGTGTAAGCACAACATCTGCCCAAGTACTTATAGAATTCTTCTCCTTGGCTACAGCTGAAGTGAGAGGTAAACCAAGGGTATGTGACAGTGTGATCTGTGTGACCAGAAGTGTCTGCTACAAGAGCTTAGCAACATACAGGTTTATTGCTGGCCAGAATCTCACCAGATGCATGTGTCCCTGGTTGGCTTGCTCTAATCACCAGAATCCAAGCATCTGCTGCCTTGTGAATCTGCTGTCTTCAGTTAATATTTGCCAGAGCCACCATAGTTGTTATTTTTTATGCAACCTCTACTGAAAGAAAAGGAAAGACAGGAGATTGTCCACGGAGAATTATTGTGGCCTAAAATTAGAACAGGTGCCATTTGCATCCGAATCCCATTGGCTAGAACTCAGCCATACAACTATACCTAACTACAGGGAGGCTGGGAAGCGTGGTCTGTTTTGGGCACCATGGAGTAGAGGGGATGGATTTTGTCAAACATAAAACCATTTCTAACACAGATGTTGACTATTTTTAAATGCGATATATACTAAGTATATTTAATATAAATAAAAATTAAAGGCAATATATATTTAAAGGCGGTATATATTATATACAAACCTCACACCCTTTGACCTAGAAATTCTACTTCTAGAAGTCCTTCCCTGTGGGTATTCTCCACTAGGTCTTCCAGAGCCATTTCCCATTCCTCTTCCTCCCTGCATCACAGATTCCACAGTCCTCTGAATTGATGTTGGGTTGGATCAGAGGGAAGAACCAGCAGGATCAGAAAATTGGATGAGGGAGAAATGAGGGTATATAATGAAGAATGTTAAAATTCAGTCAACAGTTATTTATTTGAACTGGGATATAGCAGTAAACAAATCCCTGCATTTATAGAAAAGCGCACTAGTAGGGGAGGGACAGACAGGCAATAAGCAAGAGGTAATAACACAATGTAGCTAAAGTGTAGGAGGGTAGGTGAAGGGGGATATTAGGGATGGACACATGGGAAAGGCATCTTTGGCATGACACTGAACACAGATGGGGGAAGCCATGTTCAGAGAAGAACTGGGCAAGGGGGCCGGCATGAGATGGTCAGGGGGAAGACCGTCAGCAAAGAAAACAGCAAGTACACAACCCTGAGGCAAAAGCATGAGGGATGGACTGCAAGCCACAAGAGACTATGCTTGTGGAGCTTCGTGGTGAGGCAAAAAGCTGATGCCCTGTGGTCATCAGGACAGTGGCATTCACCTCAACAAGAATTTTGGATTATATTCCACATATAATGGGGTATTCCTGGACATTCTGAACAAGGGAATGCCACGATCTGACACATTTTAAATAGTTCACTCTATCCACTATGGGGAAAATATTGCTAAACTCTTAGTTACAATTTTGGGGCTTTTTTTGCTTTCTTTGTTTTTCTGTTTTAACAAAAAGCATATTTTACTTTTTCAATCAGAAAGTGAAACACAACTTTAAAAGATGAATGGACAACTCTATTCATTATTTATTGCTCCAAAACTCAGTAACTAAAAACCTTTACAAATAACACTTCACTATCCTATAGGTTCTGTGGGTCAAGAATCCGGAAGTGGCTTAGCTCGCTGGTCCTGGCTCAGCCTCACAAAGGTTTTGCACTTAGGTGGGCTGCAGCCATCTCAGGGGTCCAGAGGGAGAAGTTCTGCATCTAAACTCTCTCATGCAGCTGTTGGGTGGACATTGGCAGGTGGCTGGAAACAAATGGGGATCCTCCTTCCCTCGGAGAGAGCATCTGAGAGAGAGAAGCACAGAATCTTTATAATTCAGTCTCAGCCGCAACATCTCATTGCTTCTGCCACACTGATTCCTAAGAGTCACTAAGTAGAGTCAGTTTGCAAGGAAGGACTTACTCCAAAGGATGCATAGCAGGAGGCAAGGACACTGGAGCATCACTGAGGAGACTATAACAGTCATTTCATCCAAGAGTCTGAGTTTACAGAAACAGAAGCACATCTGAATGCATACCTGGTCCTATACCATCTGCCTTCAGGCTCTCACAGGATAGTTGTGATGATGCCTGCTATAGCCATCAGGACTTAGATTTCTGTTTTCATTGATCCATTCCATCAGTATCTGCCTGTGTTTTTCATTCCCCATGTTAATGATTTGTTTTCATACATTGGCTAGGGTAGCTTTTGTTGTTGCTGTTCTTGTTCTTATTCTTCTTCTTGTTTTCTACTAGAATGAAGTACTCCCAGTTTAAGCAGAAACATACCATAGGAAGGAAGGACACAGTGTATCACCTCCTCCAGATTCAGGAAGAACCTCTATTTAGCTGTTTACTTCCTGGTAAGAGAAGTTCTGACAACCCAATCCGGGACATAGAAGAGCCGACAGTCTCAATACTGAAGATTTAAGGTCAACAGAATAAATATAGGACAGCAGGGCCAAAAAAGAACAGAACATTACATGTATCTATAAATAGTATCCATCTCATCTCACTCCATAGCATCCAAATTTGACTGTAAGCTCCTTGAAGGCAGCACCTTATTAATGCCTGAACTCTCTATGCAAGCGCCATCATTCGTGTGTGCCTAATGAGATATACCGGGCTTGGGACCCACATCTGAACTTGAAACTCATTTCTGTTTCATAGGCACCTTATACACATAGACTCCCACTAATTTTATAAAATGTTTTCAGCAGGCCTGCACTTTGACCGCATCGTGTCCCATGACATTAGATGCAGAGCTCCCCACTTCTGGCATCATGTCACCTCTCGAAAAGTTTGGGATTGGAGCACTTCAGATTTTAAACTTTCAGATGAAGGATGTTCAACCTGTATTGCTTCACTGCTATGCCTACTTTTATTTAATTTCTCTGAGTGAGAGGTTTTTTTCTCCTCCCCATACAAGTCTTTGTACGGACATCATCTGCCCCTCATCTAATTTCAATCCAGAAGTTTTTTTCATTAGTTAGAGGAACTTTTAGATAGCCAGCAGGTGGCCATAGGGGACGCAGAAGAAAGGGAGCCCCTGAAATCACAGTAGATCTTCTGATTTGAGCCTAAAATTAAGTAACATTCAGTCTCATTCTGGTGAATGAGCTAGGAGGAAGATGTCAGAATGGACTGCCCATTATCCAAGCCACTGATGAATACATTAGCATTAATTAATACATACATGAATATATTTTACATTAATTTGTGTTATATGTGGGGCGACCATCTGCCTAAGGGCATGCAGGAAGCATTCCCAGAATTCTCTCAGTAGCCATGAACTAACAGCTCACCTCTGTGTTCTCAGTGTTTGGACAAGAGCTGTTTCAGCTACTCAATTAGGAAAAGACTTGTTTATTGGGGGGAAAAAGCCTAAGACAGGAAAATGATGGTGTCAGGAGCTGTTCTGTTTAAATCAGGAACAAATCTTGGACATTTAGTGCTTGGTACCTACTCTACATGGGGCATTTTACAACTATGACCTTACTTAGAGGAGCTGGGAGGAAGGAGATGCTCCATTGCCTCAGGTGTTTATGCAGCCTCAGGCATTAGCCACTCACAACTTCATTTAGTCCTCGACAGTGGCTCACAGGTAAGAAAATTAGACCAGTTCTATAGAGAAGAGGGGAACACGGTCCAGAAAGCTTAGTGAGTCCAGAGCCCAGGACCCAGCACGTGCTCAGACACCATTGGCTCCAGGATCTCTGCATTTGGAGGGTACGTATCAGCTCTTGCTTGAGGAAACCTTGAGGTTGAAAAGGTCGGAGTCTCAGAAGTCCTTTCCCAAAGTGAGCGGGGGAGAGGATAATAGGGAGAGGTAGGGAAGAAGGAAAAAGAAACCAGGCAGAGTCTGTTGGTAAAACATAGGAAGACAGAAAACAGAGAGAAGGAAAATGAGCTACTGGCAAGGAATAGGGAAAACAGATGCCCACAAAATAAGGGAGAAATTCGTTGCTTTTGAATATAGAAACCATGAAATTAATAATGTTGCCTAAAAGTTCTATTGCTAGCCGGGTATGGGAGTGCACACCTGTAATCCCCGTATTTGGGAGGCTGAGGCAGGAGGATTGGCATCAGTTCAAGGTTAGCCTAAGTTACATAGCAAGTTCCAGGCCAGACTGAACTACATAGTGAGACCCTGTCTCAAAGAACATAACAAAAACAAGTTCTCTTGCTAACCTACCAAAATTTAATTGTTTTTTATTTTTAACCATCCAAAGAAATAATAACTATAAAGAGGAAAAAGAAGGACCTAATATCTTTTCAATGTTTTCTACCAGGCTCTCTGCTACCTTGTGAGTGTGAGGAAAATTAGATCAACAGAGCCTCTTTTAGCAGAGGGAGCACTGAGAGCAGAAAGTGTGGTAACTGACTGTCCCCTGAGCCTCCCCTTTCCCTCCCGTGGGACCAACCTGCAGACTCGTGCGAACTGGCCCTACTCGCTGTGAGCATCCCATCCACTGTCACATAACCGCAACACAACCATTGTTGTGGACACCTTAGGTACGGTCTCAGGGCTGGGACAAGATACCCAACACCCACAACTTCAAGGAGGAGAGGTTTGTTTTGCCTCAGTTTCAGCCCATGCTTGCCTGGCTCCAAGGGAGAAGCAGGAGGGCCTGGGTGGAAGGCAGCTGCTCATCAGTGGCAGCTGGGAAGTAGAGAGCCAAGGGAGGAGAGGAGGAGGGAGACTCCCCACTCCAGGTCACGATGTCAGTGACCTGCCGCTTCCCACCGCACCCACCTCCTAGCAGCACATTGGACTATGAATTCATCAGTGGATTATTCCACTGAGACTTTTGAGGTACAAAGGAATTAAACCTCTCTCTCTCTCTCTCTCTCTCTCTCTCTCTCTCTCTCTCTCTCTCGGTCCCCAAGTCACCCAGAGAGTGAATCCACTAAAACAATGTTAACTGGAGTAACTTAAACCCAATAAATAATACAGCTAATTTACTTGCTAAATTAACCCCAAATAGAGCAGGCTTCAGGGGTTAGGATGATCGGAGCATGCATTGATTTTCCTATAGTTCTTTCACACATGTCCTTTGGGAGTCAGGTTACCATCACACTTCATCCCTCAGCAGTTACAAAGGGCATGCTAATCACAACACTTCTTACAGAGTCTCTCCAAGTAGTTTTCGTGACAGAGAAGACTAATTTTCTAAGAGCGCCTAGCAAATGTCTCCTCCATTCTCACTGGTCCAAACTGCACGTATGATATTTAATTTTAGTGTCAAGTTCACTGGACTAAGGATACCTGGAAAATTGGAAAAGATGTATTTCGAGTATGTCAGTGGGAGTGCGTCCAGAGACTGACAGGGTGTGAGTCTGAGTGGGTAAGGTGGAAAAGACCAGCCTTGGTGGGGGGGAAGGGTGCTGCAGGCCCAAACAGAATAAATAAAGAAGGCAATCTCTATCTGTCCCTAAAACTGGGACACACTACATATCTACTTTGGACATCAGAATGCCAGGCTTATTGGTCTTTGGATTCCGGGACTTATACCTGGGGCCGTTCCTTGGATCCTCAGGCTTTTGGTCTCAGACTAAGTTATACCATTAGCTTCCCTGGGACTATGGCCTTTGATTTGGGCTGAGTCAGGCAACCAACATCTCAGGGTCTTTAACCCAACTATAGCCTCTCCAAGAGGATATGTTGAGAAAATGCACTTTTCTGCTGTATGATCATGTGAGCCAATTCCCTTAATAAACCCCTCTCGGATGTCTACACACATGTAACAGATAGGACACAAACACAATTTGATTTACTGTTACACTTCTGCCATGACCTGTCCATTAAGGCTGAGAGAATGTGGAGCCAACCTGGCCCTAATATGCAGCTTGGAAGCAAGCCCAGCACAGGTCAGCCAACCCCAGCTGACCTACAGCCCTACGGGTGAGATGGAACCTTCACTGTGTTAAACCGATGAATCTCAGGGTGTCTTGTTACATAGCATTTGCACGGCAGGGGACGAATGAGAAAGTGACTGAGTCAGTTCTAGGTGGGTTATTTTCCTACCAGAGAGTACAGAGCATTGCTCTGTCCATGTTTTCTCTGTGGCTGGAATCTAGCCTGGGACTCAGCTGAAAATGCAGGCTGTGGCTTTATCCTCCATTTTCAGTCTCACAAAAACACCGGACAGAGCCAGCAGCCGCCTGGAAGGTCTCTCAGGAGGGCTGGCTGATACCATACGAGCTGGTCAGCCTCCCACGACAGAGCCACAGCTGTTCCCTCCAAACCCGCCCCGTGAAAGCGTGAGGTATGGAGATGGCTGTACCTCGAACTGTCATGTGATTTCTGTATCATAGGAATTTTAGGAACAGATGGTGAGCACAGAAGACAGTGGCGGCTGTGCTGTGCATACAGGGCAAAGGGGAGTGAGTGAACAAGGGGGTGAGAATCGAGCGCATTCTGGAGAAGCACTGGAAGAAAAGAGAATTGCCAAGACCGCATCTTCTGTCTGGAAATGCAACCAGAGATTGCAAGAAGTTGGAAAAGAAAAACACCTGACAGGCAGTTGGGGGTGGAGGAGAGGGGCAAAAGGAGGTGTTTTGTTTCAGGATCAAGACAGATTACATTTTTAAACAGTTTTTTTTTTTAATCACACCAGAGAAATAGGCAGCCAAAGTCATCAATTCACCTGAGCTCGACCTTTGGGCAAATGATTTTGTTGCTTCAGGAAACAGGCAGTGTCAAAAGGCTTGAGGATGGAGCACATTCCCGTGAACCCAATTCAGATGAATAACCCCGTGCGCCCCATCTTCACTAGCCACCAGCGCCCTGGAGCTTCTTTGTGTTTCAGGGGTGGGGATGATTCCTATGGCCATATCAGATAGCTGTTCTCCTAATTCTATTGCGAAATGTATTTTCCCCAGAGCTGGCTTTTCTTGCGGCATTCTGGCACAGCTCCTGAAATGTTGCATCTGCACCACTACAGTGAGGTTACTTGTAGTTCATTAATATGCAAGAGGGGCCATGAAATCATCACTGTTGCTGACAGGAGCTTGTACATGCCTTTCTGGAATGCTTCATTTCTGAAGTGGCCTGGCACCGGCACTTCCCTTGTCTTCTTTTAATCAGCTCCATCTTGTCATTACATAAAGAGTTAAAAAAAAATTCCTTTCTGAAAATCTCAAGGAAGGTGTGGAGCATCTTTCTCTTTTCTTTTCTTTTTCTTTTTTTTTATTGTCATCCCGCTTCCCCCTCCATGAACACATCAAAGTAGGAAGTGACATGCAGTGCCCTGGAGCTCTTAGCAACATGCTTTTAGGTTGGGAAATTTCATTTTCTACCTTATGATGATTACATGAGGAAAGATGAAATGCTTGCTTTGAGGTTTATTTGAGAAAGAGATGTAATAAATGTTGTGGCTTCCCACTGAATGGAACAAATCCATTCTGGTCATGTGGGGATATTAAAAATTACATATGTGTGTGCATGGACCTAGCCTGTGTGACTTAGGTGGCATTTGTGGTCCCAGATGCTGAGAAAGGAGACCTTGGGTGGCTTCTTTCAGAAAAATGCTGAATAAAGTTTTCCATTTTATCCAGTCCTGAATGCATTTGATTCCAAACGAAAATGAGTTCCCATCCTATCTGAGCCACAACCATCCCCTTTAAACCAGTTCCTCACCCCAGCAACACACACACACACACACACACACACTCCTTCACACATATAAGGACACACACTCTTTCATGTACGTGAGGAAACACACACTCACACCCACACCCATTCACACACATGAGAACACACACACTCGTTCATGCACATGAGGACACACACACAGAGGACTGGATGAGTTGCACAGTCTGCCACAGCTTACAGGGTGCCCTTAGTTGCAACCCGCAAGTGTGCCAGCCTGTTGCAGAATTAATCCAATGTCTGTTTTCCAGAGAGTTCATTTTTTTTGGAACAAGGCAGGGGACATTTGTGTTTTGTTTGACTATCGGAATTTTTTTGTTCCTGTTTCTGGTTTTGCCTGGGGAACTTCTCTATAAGCTGGGAACTGAATAGAAAATTATCAATTCACCTAGAAACAGAGCCAGCAAGGTAGAGAAATAGCCTCATGCTATTTCAGCCTTATGCTCCTTAGTAGGAAAAGATGCTAAGGAAGAAATCAAGTATTCATCAAGTAAACCATTTTCCCCCACACAGAACATGCAATCTTGGGCTCTATTCAGAGCTCTTACATCACATATGCCACTCTTTGTTCAGCCCACAGCTGGACCACACAGGTTGTAAGATGCTGATTTCCACAAGCTTTGCCTATTTGCCAGAAAGTCTACCTCCCTAGAAAGTCAATCATCAACTGCCCTCAGGGCCAGTCCCTTGGCCCCTCTTGATCACACTGATCATTCAAGTTTACAACAGAACTATAAAAGTTTTGCTTTGGATGCAGAGAGGAGAGATCCTGATCCTTTTTCATAAATAACCTAAACTCCGGCTTTTCGGTGATGAGTAATCTCTATTTACCCTCCTTCTTAAGGCAATAAGAAATGGCTTTCATTGAACGCTTACTGTTCGCTCTCAGATAGATTTCCTGCCTTTACCCTGCTTGACTCTGCATTTAAAGGGAGGTGACAACTTGCAAATACTTTTAAATATTTAAAGTTTTAACAGTTTTCTCATCTAAGCCCCCACAGTCCCTCTGAGGCAGGTATTATCATGATTCCTACTTTATAGAGGAGGAAAACAGTGCTCACTGAGTATATGCAATTCCTCCAAGGGCACCGGAGGAGGGAGGACCTGCGATTCAAATCCAAGTGATCTGACGCCAGCACATGCTGTCAAGCATGTGCTATACTGCCTCCTGCTGGTGGGATGTTCTCAGATGCTGGGGTCTTCTTTTCCGCCTCTGAGCACAAAGTGCTGGGATTTCTGTTTGCAAGTTCATTTCTTTCACAGATTACGAATCCCTGCAGTTATCTTAATATTCATTCGCAGGTGTCTACCACCCTTGAAAGCGCTCTATAAATGTTTATTGAGTGAATTGAAACACTAATGAGGTGCAGGATGTCAGAGCATTTAAGGGGGAGAAGGTGAGTAAAGAATAAGATTTGGGGAAGAGACAAAATCAAGTCTATGATATGAAAAAAGAGATGGAGAGATACAGAGAGTAACACTTAACTAAAGTGAGAGGAAGGAGGGTCGATGCTGCTGTGACCCCTTCATGATGGACGATGCCTCTTCTGTTGGGGAAGAGGTGGACAGGAGAGTGTGCGCACCAAGTTGGAGTGCTTGTGCTATTCCTGGTTGAGTAGAAAGGGCCACAGAATGGGAATAAAGAAACTGAGTTATAGTTCCATGCCTGCTATTCACTAGTTATCTCATTTAGGCAATTTTCTCTGGGCTCTGGATTCTTAGTCTGTATAGTAAAAGAAGTGGATTGAAGAGTCCCTGTAGCCCTGTAAAAAAGCAGAGGCATGTAATTCTATTATAAACTGGTTGTGAGCATTTTACAAATACAGCAATATGAATAACTTACTATCAATAAAAATAATGCATCATTAAGTGCTTTTTATGAACCAGGCGTTACATTCCTGCCCAGTAAGATATTATAGTCCCCACTCTTATGAAAGCAGAGATTGTGGTTCAAAGAAATTAGACAATGTGCTCAAGCTCATGTAGCAAGTGGCTGAGCTGGGATTTGAAGGCAGGCTAGTTTGTTCTGATGTTCACACTTGGGCACTGGAGGGGCCTGATGCTACTGCATTCCTTAGTAAATGTTCCTTAGAGGAACTGGCATCATTTTGACTCAGAAACCCCCAGTAACTACCTGACTCCCATATACAGCCCCCATCTGCCCAGTGATGACAGCCTCTGGAAAGCAGCTCCACCAGGGACTTTTGAAACCATTAGAAAACACTTAGCAATTGCCCTCCTGAGCTACGTCCCCAGCAGCAGCCATCCCTGCTGGTGCTGTAAGGCCAGCAGCAGATTGAGTCAAGATGAGCAAACTGTTCCCTAGAAACCAGCCCTTCCTGTTTCTCTCCCCTGTAGAACCTTGAAGCAAAATCCCCTTGTTAATTCAGGGGGAAGCATCACGTGACTTCGCTGTCTCCAAGGCTGTCATTTGCCCATTCACCCAGTACTTATTTGCAAAAATTTCTTCTGTCTGGTTGCCATCAATTTTTTTTTTCTTCAGTGTCTCTATCTACTCCCTTCCAAATTTAAAATCGGATTCCATTATTGTATCAAAGGCATCAATAGAAAGTCAATACAAAGCATAGAAGCTTTTAAATGAATCATTCTTTGGTTCTGATCATTATAATTCTAAGGGTCTTTAAGTAAACTCTTTAAAGACTACTAATAAAATCATACTCTTCAAGATATTTAAATCTCCTATGTATCCTATGTGTATGAATTTGTAAATGTCATATGTGTGCATGTATGTATACCTGTAGATGAGATAAGTAGTAATATCTACTTGTACTTTAAACACACACATGTGAAAAACTTACCATTTTTTGAAAAGTAGAACCTGGGCCAATCACTGGCTTGCTTTTCCTTGAATGATTCCCCTGCCTTTGCCCTGCTCTGCCCTATTTTTAAAGGAGAGGAGAAGTTATATAGATTTTTAAAATATTTATTTTCAAAGTATTTATTTATGACACATAGCCATATCTGTTGGAACTAGAACAATAAGCAAGGGGCCTAGTCTTGGAAAATGAGGTCTAAAGGAACTTCACCACACTTTCTCAAGTATCCACAGCCAACCTTGGATAATTGTACCACTGGAGTAGAGATTGCTTAATGTACAGGATAACTTTGAGAAAGGTAATTAGTCTTCAGGACAGAATAGAACCTGTGTTATGCAGGATCCAGCTAGGAAAATAGAACTCAGAGCACTTCATTCAACAGAGGGGATTTCATATGGAGAACTGTTCATAAAGGTATGAAAAGAGTCAAAGGAGCAAATAGTGAAGCACATAGGGACTGGGAATTTAAGAAGCCACACTCCTCCCTAAGAAGAGCCAGAGTGGGAGCTAAGGAGTGGGGACTGCTCACAGACAGCTGGGCTCAGACAGCTGTGTGCTTGCTGGAGCCTGGGGGTACACAGCCACAGAGAAGCTACCAGGAGCAGAGAAGGGAGCGATGCCCTGATTGTTCTCTTTCTCACACCCTGGAAACCTATTTGGTCAGGGTGAGCAGTCTGAAATACAAAGCAGGGCAGGCATGTGAAGGGAACGTAGCCAAGGGCAAACACAAGATGACTGGTCCTGATTTCATCACTCAAAAATTAGTTAAGACCTTTCTTAATAATTGAGGTGTATATCTGGATGTGGCTACTCGTGCATACATTGCATAAGAGTACAGACTATCTGTACCTAGTTTCTTCTCTGTGTGACTTTTATTGCCCACTCAGGTGGGGGCATGTGGAACCTGGGGGTGATGTATGGCCAAAGATGCTTTGTCCAATCAAATATGAGAGGAATGGATGCTTGCTTGGTCTCAATAGAAGCCATGAACCATACCATGGCTACACCATGTTCTCTTTTCCCTGTCACAAGATCTATGGTATCCCAGATTTGATAACATGATCATGTATGTAACTTATTATCCACCTTGGGACATGGTATAACTATTATGTATTTTACAAATTCCCAATGGGATCTATTGTTTTACATGTACAGGTGCTTCACGAGAAAAGATGTCTGGAGTTTGAATGCAAATAATTTCACATATTAGAAAAGATGACCAACATACTAATTAAGAACAAGTTCTCCCTATGTTTCCCAACTTTTCAGACACCCAATAGTTGTAGAGAAATAAAAAGGTATCACTAAATACTGTATTGAACAGAGAATAACTAAAGTCAAGACATACTCACAAAATTAGCCCCAGCTTTGGGATGAGTATATTCTAACAGCACTTGTAGATTCCCAGAAGTTGGACCAGGGATTTAGCTCAGTGGTTTTGCAGCCTGCTGCACAAGCACAAGGACCCGAGTTCGATCCCCTGTACCAAAAAAAAAAAAAAAGTGGTTGATTCCCAGAAGTGATCTTAAAAAACAAAAGAAAAAGGACTCTGGCCATGTCACTCCCTTGCTTAAAAACCTCTCCCTGGCTCCCTGCTTGTTCATATAATCAAAGCTTCCAAGCTTCCCAGAAGATAAAAACCAGACTCCTTTGCTTGGCATAAAATCTAACCCCCATTTATGTCCAGCTCTATTTGTGTCCAATCCACAATATATTCCAGAAACTTAACTTCTCACTATTATTAGTAAGTTGTCTTTTCTTGCTGCCTGCTTGCCATTCCCTGTACACTGAGAGTTTCCCCTCCACTTGCACCCCTATGTTGCTGATGGCAGCCCTCAGCACACCCCTGTGTGTCCGCTGTCCATCTCTCTCTTCCACTTCCCCTTGCTGCCTTCATCGCCGCCCACCATGAATCTGTGAGATGTCTGGATAAACGAGGGATTGAATGGATGAAGAGTTTCCCCATCTACCCTCACATGCTGCTCTGAAACCATGAAGTTCTCTGAAATTTTAAGAATTCCAGATACCCCAGTGTTAAATTTGATACGTACCCATGCTAGTTACAGGTAAAATATTTGATAATGCTGTGTATGGTTACATCTGTTTCATGTAGAGTATTTGGACTAATTTAATTCTAGAGCTAGAAAGAATGAGAGAATCAGCCCACTCCCTTCCAAACAAGATAAGTTGTGCCAGACAGAAAGAGGTTAAGTTGGAAGACTGTGGAGCCAGAGGTCCCACACCCACTCAGTTTCTTTCATTTCACTCTCCTCAACTGTGTTAAGGGCAGTTTGATGATATGAACGTTCAAAATCGAGTAAATGTAAATAGAAAATACAACTTATAGAAAATAATCGTACTTGACATTCATCGAATAGATGCAAATTAAGCTTCACTTAATCATGTTACACCTGCTAATTTTTTAAAATAAAATGGTCTGAGGCTGCTAAAAATCTTTAGAAGATTCTTACATACTTCTAATGGCATTATAAATTAGTACAACCTTTTTGGAAAGTAATAAAGCAATACAGAACCAGAGTTATAATGTTCATACTGGTTTGACCCTGTATCTAGAGCTGCTAAGGATTTAGTCCATGAAATATTTTAGCAATACTAAAAAAACTGTTTGTAAAAAAGTTTATTACTGCACTTCCTAGTGAGAACCTCAGAATTCAACAGGATGGGACAGCATATTAAAGCAATGGAATATTTTACAGCCATTAAACATTATAATTATATAGCCAACATGGAAGTATGGAAATACATAATATAAATTGGGTACGGGGAAGTCAAAATAGTATATACATTATGGCAACAACTCTATAAAAACTCGTTCTTATCAGGAAGCTACTGGGTGGCAATTTTTAAAATAGTTATGATAAGGTAAGATTATGGTTTTACTATTTTTATCTACATTTTTTAAACGTTGCTATGACATACTGTCTCTCATAAGAACCGGGTGGAAAGTAAATTCATTCAGCGGTGGGAAGTGAAGAGCACAAGGGGACACAATGAGACAGGTGAGTTACTCGCGTTTCTGTCCCAAGGACGCCTTACCTGCGGCGGTGGGAATGGAGAACGGAGTCGAGAAGAGCGCCCTCTGCGGGGAGTCTGTTTAATTTGCAGGAAATAGACCCTGAGGTCAACTTGCTGAAGAAATCTCACTCAATTTTCCTGAGGAGAGTACCTGATTTGACCTTAATATCTAGGCAAAAGCCCTATTTTTCTTAGGTCTCTCCTGTCAGCCATCAAATCAGCTATTTATCAAGCATCTACTTCGTTTCAAGCCCTGATCTTTTAAAACTTAACGTGTTTGCTTTATTTCATCTTTATAACAATTGGGCAACCTTAGTACCTTTTCTGTTTCATAAGGGCAGATTTTAGAATACTAGGCCTGCTTTCAAAATCCCTTTCTGTTGGGTAATATCGTAGGCCAAACTGATGGCTCTGGTCACTAAAGTCTGGGAGCATCGCTTCCGTTTTGTGACAACCAAAAAGGCTTCTATATTTCCAGGTGTTCTGTGGGGTGAGAGGCTGCCATTAGAGACACATTAGAGAAACATTAAGAGATTCACATTCATCCACCAATAGATGTTTATCAAGTCTCTTCCATGCCTGGCACTTGGCTGGCACTAGACACACTTAGTGGGGAAGACTGACATTTAAAATGGTGCTATAAAATCCAGCAAATGCTACAACGGACCAACGTACTATGAGCAGAGTTGGAAGAAAAGTCCTCTGACTGGAGTGTCCTAGCTGGGCTTGGTGACCTATCACCATAAAGTGACTCCAAGGAGAGGCCCAGATTTGCTGTTCAAAGACCTCCACTAATGTGTTCGATCCACCTCTTAATTATTATCTCAGCTCAGGCTCCCTGCTTATTCTCACTAAAAATTCATTTCTTCATGTGAAGGATGGAAACTGTACTACTGTCAGTCTACCTACCTCTCAGAGTGGATTTCAGAAAATGCACTCTGGCACACAGTGCACAGTTAGTAATGGAGCAGGGATTTGAGTTTGAGCCTAATTTGTGTTCTGTGCTGGAAATCAGACATATATAGAAATGTCCAATGACTCAGCAGGGTAGGTAACCTACTGGCATCTATTTCAAGCTGGTTTCCCTGGATTCTCATCTGAGCCCTGTGGAGAGAGAGGTTGTTTGCAGAGGCTGAGGTGACTGTTGTCATGTGGGGCTCTGTGAGACACAAGGGTTCAGTCAGCGCTGTCTGTTACCCACGTAACAAGGTGAGGCCCAGAACTGTGGGCAGGGAGGTGGGGATGAACTGGAAACACTGGCTGAATCTCTGCTGCCAAGGTAGTATGCCTGTAGCTCCTTGAGGACTTCAAGTCCACAGTGCTGCTTTGGACCCCAGGGCAGATGCAGTTTGCTTACTGGCAGCAGTGAGGAGAAGCTCGCCTTTGAATGGCTTAAGGGGCAGGAAACATCAAACAGGGTGGCCTGGAGGAAAAGATAAAAAGGCAAATGATTAGTAAATGTAGGTGAGATGACCCCTGCATACTCCTGAAATAGTAAGAAAATTCTATACTAGATGAGGGTATTAACAACTGCGATGTGATTTACTGCAGTTAATGTGACCTTATTTATACCCACAGGCTAGGAAAACTTGGGTTACTGCTATTTATTACAGTAAAAATATATGTCACCATGGCAGTAAGAAAGGCGATGGCTGTCCAGGGGCCAGCTCCCAGAATGCATTGCCTACTTCACCCCCCCTCCCCCAAGGCCAGGGACCAGTTATGACAAGAAGCCATTAGCATGGAGCCCACTGCCATAGAAACCCAAGTTTAGGACAGCTCTGCCTTTCAGTGCACAGGGACAAGACAGTAGTCTCCCTAAGCCATCTGATTCTTAGTAAAAGCAAAATAACTCTGAAATTCTTGTCAAAAGTAGTGGTGCCTGGCAATTTGACCCTTTTGATTTCTGAAAGCCTCATGTTCTGAGAGCTAGTATGTGGTAGATGAGCGCTCAGGCTAATTAGCTGGCTGAAAAGCCTTCAGTTTCCCTTCTTGGGCACTTCTAGTGCAGTAGACTGCATTTTCCCAAGAAGGCAATAACAATATATCCCCTCCCACCAGCACTTCCTACAGTGTGAGCCTGGCCCAGCTTCCACAGAGTGAATAGGTCTGTGTCCCTCCCCTTGAGCCTAGGTGAACCTTTGTGACTGCTTTAAATAGAAAGCACAAGAGCAACCATATGCCACTTCTAAGGCTGAAGCATCAGAATACCATGTGCTCTGCCTCGCTCTCTCAAAACACCAGTTCCGAGTGCCCAGTGACCCAGCCAGGGGGAGATTCCTTCGGTGAGAAGCACGGATCCCAACCAATAGCCCAGATGACCTTCCGGAAAGTGGCCAGCGCCATCTTGCCAACTGCGGCAGTGAGGAATCCTAAAACCGATGCCCCAGACCTTGCTACTGTCATCTCTTTGTGAGGCTGACATAGGGCTGCACTCTCAGTCCTTATTGTTCCTATACTCACTTCTGAGCTGTGCCATTTTGTTTTATTCCTGTTCATATTGTTACTATTCTATTTATTTATTATTCTGTTTTATTGTATTAAGTAGGGTTAATCGCTTTCTAAATCCTACTGGATCATATTTTGGAATTTGTCTCATCACAACAGATTTGATTTGGTTAATTAATTCTGGTCCTTCTTGGAAAATTGCAGAATTTGAGAAACACAACACATTACTTTGATTCCCAAATTCTGAATGCCTTTCTAAAATTATCAAAGCTGTAAAGAGGGACTATTCTCTAAATGTACCACACCCTAGGACTACAAAATGATCGCTGATGTTGTGATCTGGTCTGATGTGTTGGACTGGGGTGCAGGGGATAGACAGAAGGGGGTGGCATTTTTGATTTATCATCAGAGTCGCCTTCCCTTTCCACCTCATTTAGTGCCATCTTTAGAAAGATATGTCCTTGTCCTGCTCTCATTTAAAACAAAGATCCCTCTCAATGATTTTGTCAAATTTGAGCTTGTGAAGTAGGGGGAGAAAAACCGGTAAGGTCTGCTGTTACACTAATTTCACTTATTCTCACCTCATTTCAAAACCATGTTATTCTTCCTGCTGCATTTCCACCAGCCATTTCCTCCTGCAACCTGTAGGTTTCCTGCAGAGAGAGGACAATGGGCAAGTTAAGTGAGAGAGATGATTTACAAGGCTTTTTTCTTTCTGCTCTAATTTATAGGAAAATTATCCTGGCATAGGAAGACAAGCTAAAGCCCCACATCACTAAAGGATTTGTGGTGATGAAAAAGAAAATGAATTAATAGAGTGCATTTTAGATTAGTAACACCAAATCTATCTGAGGGTACCAATTCATCCATGCCTCAGATATTAGTTAAAATATCTGTTTTAATTGAAAACATACTTGCCTTTCTTTCAGACAGCACTTTTTATTCTTTTAAGAGTATTAATTTGTATCTGTTTCAGCTAGGATTATGTTTGGATACATAAAATAGAAAATCTGAAAGGAAAAAGAAACCATTTTAAAGCCACAAAATTCTATTCTTTCATTTAAAAGACATACAGAAAGAAGCAGTCAAAGCTGTAGGGAAGCACTACAAAGACTTTGGGAATCAAGACAGCCTCCATCTTTCTGCTTTACCATGCTCAGCACACAGCTTTGTAAGCTGGCTGCTGGTGCTCCAGCATCTTGTCTAGGATCCTGGCAACCAGAAGAGAAAGGGAAAGAAAAACTCACACAGCATTTTGCTGAGTTTGTTCTCTTGAAGGGTGTACCTTGGATATTCCTGAAAACAGTTCTGCTTCCATCTGAATGGCCAGAATCTAGTCACCATTAGCTTCAGAGGGGACTGGAGAAACATGAACATTTGTTATGGTCTGGGCATTGCTTGAGTGTGTCCCTCAAAGTTACATGTATGGGAGGCTTGATCTCAGATTACCCCCTCCCCGGAACCACAGGGGCTCCATCATTGGCAGGGATTAGTGCTGTTCTCATGGAGTGAGTGGAGTCTCACTGGAGAGGTCTAGTTCCTGCAGAGTGGGTTGCTATCAAGGCAAATCTGGCTACTCACTGGTGTCTTGTTTCCTGTCTTATCATGTGACACCATTCCCTCTCACCCACTCTCGCTCTCTCTCTCTCTCCCACTTTTTCCCTCTTTCTCTTCCACGTACTTCCACAATAGGAAGTTACCTACCAGGTAGTGACACAGCCATAAGGCCCTCCCCAAAGGCCAATCAGATAGGGCTGCCCCATCTGGGAATTTAGCCTGTAAAACTGTAAGCAAAATAACTCTCTTTTCTTTATAAAGTACCCAGCCTCAGGTATTTTATCATAGCAATACAAAATGACTAAGTTCATCATAGTTCATAGAAGCCCTCTCCAATTTTCTCCAGCACTTATTAGCTATACTACATGATATAAGAGCCTTCTTTAATTATTCTGCATTCAGTGGACAAGTAAGAGTTCTTTACTAAAAATGTAAGCTCCTTGGCTAATTAATTACCACATTCCTTTTACTATATCATTCACAGTTCTTGATATGGGGCTAGAATGTGTTGCCATTCCCCAGAATTATAGAGGTTCTGTTTCTCATGAGAAAGAGGACAATAAATGTTAGCTAAGTACCCAGCAATCTGATGCAGTATCAGTAATGCCTGATGATTCGTGCATCATATATGCAGCTCCTCTGCCCAGCTCATAAACAAGAGCCATGAAGAGTGTAACTACACTCAGGAAACTTACATTTTTAGCAAACAATGCTTCCTGCCCATGCAACACAGGAAAACAGAAGAGAGCAGTAAGTGGGTCATATGTCATACAGTGCAGATAACTGGAGAAGAAAAGGACCACTGAAAACTATGGTGCGAATGCTTTGCTGAAGAAAATAGAACCTGCAATGGGAATTTAGAAATATGATGTTCAAGTGCAGTGGCTAATTCTATGTGTCCACTTCATTGAGCCACAAGATGCCTACATGTTTGGTTAAACATTATTGTGTGTGTATCCTTGATGATGTTTCTGTAAGATATTGATATTTAAATAGTAAATTAAGCACAGCAGATTTCCCTTCCTGGTTATGATGGGCTTCATCTAACTCATTGAAGGGCCTGAAGAGAACAAAAAACTGAGTGTGAAATTCTCTTGTTACTTGACTGACTTTAAGCTGGGATACTGGTCTTCTCTTCCCTTTTGAGTTGTACTTGAAATGAGATCATACATGGCTCTGCTGCATGTCTACTTTACCAACTGCAAATCTTTGGACTTTTAAGCCCCCATAACTGTGTGAGCCAATCCCCTATAATAAATTTATTTTCCTCTGTCTTATTCTTTTCCTCTCTCCTTTTCTCCCTCGTCACTCCCTCCTTTCCTACAGATATACATAATGCTGTTGCTTTTTATCCTCAGGAAACCTCTGACCCATACAACAAGCATGCAATGACTTTTGGCACATTGAGCATCTTTTAAGCTGCAGCCTCATTAACAAACACAGGAATAAAGACAAAAGTTACATCCCTTTTCCTAAAGTGATGTATGAGCTACTGAGGGAGAAGGAAGAAGACAGCCATGACGACAAAGAGCAGTGGTAGAAGGATATACCAAGTTGTAAGGATGCTGGGAGGGGCCATTAACTCAGCTGAGGGCAAAGAGAGTCTCCAGGAGAGAGTATATCTCAAAGACTTCTCTCAGGAGTGGTGGCCAACAGGGGGTAGGTAGCATAGACTTGAAAGATGGTGTTTGGGGTTTCGTTTTATTTTTGTTGGAAAGAGTGTGAGTGTTTAAAGACTGAGAAGAGAGTAACAACAGACTGGGAGACATCAAAAGTATTGGTTGGAAGGAGGATACTGGGTAAGAAGAGAAGGCTGGAGGAGAAGGAACTTAGAACTCGTGGGAAGAGCTGAGCTTTCATTCCGAATGAGAAGTGGACACAAATCATTGGGCATGGAGTTCAGAGCTAAAGGAACCCTCCAGGTCCATCTGATTTATCAGTTCTAAATCCCCAGCATGGAAAAGAAGAATCAGAATATGAAAGTTGACTTGTCCCAGGAGTAAAGATTGGGGACAGGTCAGTAAAGTCCCCTGTGCTGCCTTGCTCAGGCATGTGATTATGACCTAGAAAACCTCTCCCGGAAGCAGGACCCAAGTGATGCCCCACAGGCCCCACACTGCCTCTTCTTTTCCACTCTTCCCTATGACATCTCTGTCCACTCTCTAACTCACTCACTCTGAAGTCTTACAAACCCGATGGGTTTCCTTTTACCATTCCATTGTGAGTCAGTTTTGTCAAACATTTGTCATCACTATCCTGAGCAGTGCAATCTATTTGAGGACCCTGGATGCTGAGCACAGACACATCAGATCTCCGGCTTCCTGAATACAGGTCCATAGATGCCTGGGATCTGATGTCCTTGAAAGGCACAAAGCACTCGTGGGAGGTCATGCTGGCTCTGGCACAGCCCCATGCAGCTTCTCTGCATCAGGCACTGCCTGCAGGCTCAGAGCAGCTGGCAATGTAAGGAGGATGACAAAGACATTCAACATCTTCAAATGATACATGGTTTCAGATGGGGGTGGTTCGATTTCTGTGATTTTTAATAAATGCAATAAGAGCACCATTTATTTCCAACTCTCTGGTAGGATTATTAACTTTTTCTTCCAAAGATAAACTTGATTACATTACTTATTTATACTATGTACATCACATTAAAAGTTAAAAAATGCATCAGGGTAAAAGAATCATATACAGTTTCTGAAAATTAGTGCTTTCTTATCCACCACTAATAACAGCTTAGATTATTAAAAAGGAAAAATCTTAAATATGCAACTCACCTTCAGGTTTTGGTAGTGGTTGTTTACTTTTACACATTTTGCTAAACTTGACAGACAATCTAGAAATATCATCTCTGCACACTTTGAATTCTTCATTTTTATACCCAAGCTGAGCTTTTGCGTTGGGGTCTATGATATATCAGGAGAAGTAACTTGGTACAAGTGAAAAAATGGAGCTTCAGAGCTGTGTATATTCAAGTTTAAAAGGCAAATATGCCTTTTTATAACTGGGGTTGAGGGTACACAATTAAAAAGCAATTGTAGTTGTAGTTTTTTAGGTTTATAAATAGGAATGAGAAATAAATTTACTGGACGTCTATTATGAACCAGCATCATGCTAAACAGATTATTGTGTTATCAGATTCAATCTTGACAGCAATCCTATGAAATAGCTACTATTTTATCCATTTTACAGATGAATAAATTGGGACTTAGATGAGCTAAATTGCCTAAAAATAGTCAAGGAATAAGCTAGGAGTTAAACCTATGTGTTTAACTCTAAAACCTCCCTCTTAACCATTGTCCTCCACTCCTAAGTAAATCATCTCTAGTCCCTGTAATAGGACCTTCCTCATAGGTGTCATCTTCAAATTAGGATAAAGAAATTCATATTAGAAGAAAGAAATCACATTTCAGAAATGCAGAACCATTAAATTGTATGGTTATTTAGCTTTTTCTATGTCTTGACCACAGTTATGATTACTATTTTTTTCTTTTTAATTTTTACATTTATTTATTTTTAACTGATAACAATTGTAAATATTCATGGGGTGCAGTATGATATTTCAGTATATATGTATATCATGTGATGATCTAGGATATCTAGGTTATCTGTCATTTCAAACACTTATCATTTCTTTGTGATGAGAGCATTCAACATCCTGTCTTCTAGCTATTTTGATGTGTATGATATAATAACTGAAAGGTGGTCAGCAGTGGCCTCACTAGTGTTCTGGATGCTTTGCCTCTTTTGGTGCTCTGGTAGGAGAGGACTTATGCTCAAGCTCATTTATGCCTTCTTTGTCTCGAAAGTCTTGAAAGCAGACTTAATTTCCATGGCATTTTTTCATGTTGCTTTACCTTTCACAGAGGGCTACATGTACTATATCATCTCATTCAAACCTTGCAACAACGCAGATGAAAATGAGCTTCAGAGACCTTAAAGAACAGATGCAAAGCACAGTAGTTATCATAGTACAAAGGGTATTTTGCTGCTGAGTCACTGCATTTGAGTTACAGCTGTGATTTCTCCCTGAATGCCTAAATGCAACCTGAATGCAATAAGAGCTGAGTGCCCCCTTAGAGTGATGACACGCCCCAGTTTGGAAGCCTCTTAGGGAAGCCATCATTTTTGGAACAAAGAAGAAACTCTGTCATGACTATGTCTGTCCCCCACCAGCATTTTCTCCCCAACCTCTACTGTTTCCATTCAAGCCATATCAGAGCAGCTGCCACTGCAGAAAGAGTACACCTGGTCTTTTCATCCATCCAGCCTTTCCCTTGCCCCATTCGCTGTCTGGAAAACTCTGACTCCTCTTTCAAATCCCAGTACAATTATTATCCTCTCTGAAAAGTTACCCCAAACTTCAGCTCCCCCAAAATATTTTCTCAAGTTTTTGTAAATACAGACATAGTGCACCATAACTGTAGGCATACATATATTCCTTCCCATAAGAATGAGTGTTTTTCAGGGGTAGCAGCCATCTCATTTTAATAATACCCACTAACTTGCTGCATGTGTCTAGCATACAAGGTACCTAAGAGGTGTCCCCAAATGAGCTTTCTGATTGTTTTGTAACTGTTGAATGTACTACATGCCAGGACATTTATCAACCTGCTTTGTTTATCATAACACTCAGTCCTTACAACAGCCCTGAGAGGTTGGTTCTATCATTCTTCCCCGAGGAAACTGGGCTCAGGTGAAACAACTTCCCTAGTGAGAAAGAAAGGAGAAGCAAAACCCAGACCATGCACGCACCACAACTCCAGAGCCCATACCTTTAGCAACTCTGCTCAGAGACCATTGTTTGTTGGTTAAAGATATGCTAAATGATTCACAGACCATTCATAGCTCTCACAATATTAGTAGTCAGCTAAATTTGACTCTATACTTGTGCTTGAAAAGAAAGAGATGAAGGAAACTCAATAGGAAAAGAGCTTGACTCCCAGTTTTACCAAAAACAAAACCTGCAACCGTTCTCTTCCTTTACACTAAGAATATTTGGCAGGGGTGGTAGTGCTGGGGCATACCTGTAATCCCAGGATTCTGGTAGGCTGAGACATGAGGATCACAAGTTTGGGTCCAGCCTGAACAACTCAGCTACTTAGTGAGACCCTGCCTCAAAAAAATTTTAGAGAGCTACATCTCACTGAGTGTAAAGGCCCTGGGTTCAATCTCCAGTATCACAAAAATTAAATTTAAATATCTTTGCTTTGATGTCATATTTCCACTGTCTCTTACAAAGTCTGGAGAAAAATACTGTCTGAGTGCATCATATCTTCATAGTTTGCGATGACCATTGCTTTTCTTAACCATCCCTTCAAAGACTGTGTATGAATCTAATAACAGCTATAATGAGATATAGAAGCCCTGCTTGGCTTTCTTTCCTCCTAGTTGTACTGTAGAGGTGGTATTTAGGGAGAGAGAAGAGTGCACAAGGAGGGAAACCCAGGCAACTTTCTTGAAGCACCTCCTGCTATGAGCAAGAAGATGGGACCATTCTCTCTGGCATGTACAATGAAGAATGTATTTTCGGATTGATTCTCCAACTGAACTATGTACCACTGCAGAGTAAAATTGGAGAGTGATGTACAGTGAGTTTACATTCCTCTTTCAAGTCCATGAGAACATCTTTCAGCCTTCTCTTCTCAAGGCAGCAGATTTCTAGGGATCCCCAATATGGTGTTATTGTGTGGGTCTTCTTTAAGGAGATTCAAATCTATTCATCATGCAATCAGTAGACTGTAACACAATATATACTTGAATTATGGCTAAAATAAGGATAGACTCAAAGTTCTAGGATGAGTCAGGCAGAGAGGAATTCTTGTAGAAAAATAAGAATTGTATTGGGAATGAAGAATTTATTCATCATTCCATGGTGGAAACAAAAATGAGCTCATTTATTACCCTAAGTTCTCATCAAATAGTTTGGAACATGTCAGAATCACATCATTGCATAGAGAAGTAGCGATATTGAAGGAAACAGAAATTTAAAAGAGATAATAGAGGGTATAATGATGATGTACAACATTCAGTGCCTATAAGATGCTACATGCTTAGCAGATATTATTTGATTCAAATAGAAACCTACAAGGCTGGCATCATTGGCCCACTGTACAGCTGAAGAAACTAAAGCCCAGCAATATTAAGTAATTTGCCCAAGTTCACAAAGTTCCTAATTGTCAGAGACAGGACTTGAAAGTAAGTCTATCTTTTATGGCCTTGGCTTTTTCTATTTCACCATGCTGCCTTCAAAAACATCATAGAAAAGGAAAATAAATGATTGATGCCGTTCTTCCTCAAGGACATGAAAGGAATGTGCATGCAGCACGGTCATTTTCTATAGTAAAATCTTTTAATTATGACCCAAATCACAGCCCTGCCGTGATAAGCTGATTGTAAGCTCACTTGAAGTCAAAGCACTTCACAGCAAGTTCAGTGGTGACACTTTGGCTCTTTTTCTATTAGCAAATAGAGAACCCTAGGAAGGTATGTTTTATCCAGCTTAGACCAAAATGTTATAAAGTGAGACACTTAGAGGGACGCCAGCAGGAGGTGGGTGAAAAGGGGAGCACTGGCAACTTACTATCTCTAAAACTTCATTTGGGAACTTACTGTTCTTACCTTTTGGGAAAGACAGCGTATCTCTTTTGAGGACCGTTTTAGGAAGCATAAAGGCTCTGAATGAATGGGTTAGCAGGACTGTGTGGCTGGAAGCATTTGTCTAACTGGATGAGATCAGAACTAATTCTGCAGCCCACATGGAGCTTCCATGTCTCGGGCGAAACTCATGAGTCTCTGATTGGCTGCTTCTTATAAATAATGAGATAACTTATATCATTTGTTTTCTAAGGTGGGTAATGTTTCTTATTATTACTTTTAATGCTTTATTTATCTCCTCATTGCTTTTAATATTGACAATTGTCAATACTCATAAATCTATCATCTTTGAACACTGCCAATACATTATTATCCGGCCCCCAGTTTTCTGTTTTCCTTCTTTTAAAGCTTCTCTGAATCAGGCCCAGCCTCACACAACCTTCATTTGTTCTTTGTTTACTCTTTTTTATTACATCAAATACATAGGTGCCTGTGCATGTTTAAAATATGGATGGGTGTATACACGCGAGATAGGAAAACTCTGAAATGGGAATTGAGCAGAGGCTGCCCCGGTTCTTCTGCATCACTATGTCCACGACAGAGGATGGAGAGGAATATGCTTAAGGGTTCCAAGTAAAAGGACCTGCCCAAGTCTTAGCAGAAGAAGACACAAAAGTGAGAAAAAGAATAGATATTCTGGAAGAAAAAATGTCCAGGAGAGCTAATGAGCTGCTGTGTTTTAGTTAAGTCATTCCTGACAACAAAACATCTCACCTTGAAGTAGTTTCTCTGTAACAGCCTGACAGCTCACCCTATCACATGTTGGCACAAGACAGAATTCACTCATCTGCTTCTTCAACATTTACTGTTCTTACCCTATGCTGATCACTATACTCCCCATTTTGAGCAATGAAAATAAGGACTAGCAAAGGGTTAAAAATAATTTATTCCTTAAAATTTACAGTCAATCTATTGACTGTGCATACTTGTCACTAATATGGGTATAATCGATGACTCTTTCTGGAATGTATAATTTATTCATTTGAAAAGTTTATAACTGTGCTCTCAGGCCTGAAGCAATAAGTATATCTCATAAACCTAATAAAGAAATAAAGGCAGGCTAAGTCATTTTCATCAAAATCCTAATATCTAGCTGAGGGAAATTAGGCTTACTCTGTTGTCTCACTAAGGAAAGTGGAAGAGATGGTGACTTGCCAGGACAAGGTAAGTATCGAAAGGGAAATGAAAATCTTTGATTGAATGAAATCTTTGATTGAATGAAAATCTTTCAAGCTTGCCTTGTAGAAAGTTCAGTGGATCAATTCTGAGTGCTGATCTCATATTTTAGAGGCATGGTGATAGTTAATTAATTTTGTTCATTTAATAAGGAGTTGGGGGGTGGAAAAGACTCCAGTGACTGGCAGGGTGTTTGCAAGTCTGAAAGATAGGAGCGGAATGCAAAGATAACTTCATAGTTTTCATGGAGCTTTGCCACGTTACTATAGTTTCATCTCAGCAAAGGGCGATCTCACAGCGGGTGTGTTATGTAATCCCTGGGTAGAAATGGGAACAGAACTGGACTCTACAGAGGAGGAGCGCACCATAGCAGAAGCTCTGATTCTGCTGAAGGCCAAGTGTACCCAGGGAATCTGAGTCCCTGTTAAACACAGGAGTCTGAGGCTAGCTCTCCACTGGAGGAACAGACATGTATCAGGAGCATGGTAGTCTCTGAAGCAAGACAGGTGTGATGACTATTTGCTCCTCCCAGGTTTTAATCTGAAGCTCCATGTCCTGCCGTACCAGACCTCCACGGCAGGAGGTGAGGCAAAAGCCAGACAGAGATCTGGGCCACTATTTCCTGTGTAAGGAGACTACCAGGTACTCAGTAGAGCATTTTGAATTTAGGGGTCAGGTGTGCCAATAATTTTGCAAAGGTGACTCTTGATAGGAAATAGTAATCACATTTTCTTGGGAGCAGCTGGTCTGTACCAGGACCCCTGAGCAAAGCATGAGTTCAGAGAATATGTGGCTATTTATACTAAGCTAGGAGCTGACACTCATCATTTTCATAATTACTGTATTTCTCATTTTTCCCATTTCCATGGGGCAAGCATAAAGTGTGCATGAAAGCAAGCGGCTATCCATATGTGCTTCTATTTACTCAAGTTTACAGCTATCGTACAGTGCTGATTAATCCTCCCTCCTCCATGACACTGAGGCAGTCCCATTCTAATGCCACCTTTATTATTGTTCAGCAGATCCCATACTACTGCATACAGAAATAGTGTAAATCATGGAACTAGTGCTCAAGGTCCATAAAATGCAAGGTTATGAATATTTCATTGCTATACATTTTATTTCCCTGTCTATTCTGCATCTCCCAAAATGTCGTTTGTTTATTTATTGGCTCAGTGTTCACCAGGAATGCTTAATTCTCAATATAAGGTGTGGACTGGATCACCAACCCCAGTCCTGAGGCCTGAGCTACATTTGAAAGTCAGGATGGATGGGTTTTCTTCCTCTTTTTCTCTTTCTTTTTCAACCAGTGAATACTCGACTGCCAGGTTACCTCACCAACAAGAGTTTCAGCTTCTTCATCATAATTGTGTTGATTTGCAAGCCCCACAAATCCACTCCCAAACATTTCTCCTGTGAACTATGGCTACATATTTAAATTTTTCTCAACACCCCATTGTATCCTTCTTTGGCTGAAGTAAGCAGTTAGACTTTCGCTGCAGATCTTGGCAATGAAAGACACATTGTGCGAGTGCAATTAGCTTCTTTCCCTACGCTGGTACAAATGATTTGTATGAATCAGCTGGTCCTGCAAAAGATGCAGCCATTATCACCTGCTTCTGAATTTTCCTTTAGCCCCAAAATTCATATTAGCAAATAGCCAAGGGGATTCAATCTTAGCAAAATCAGAAGCACAGTCCCCTGAATGAAGATGCTAACTTCTCTCCTGCTATCGGGCATAGTAGATATTAATACAACTCGTTGGTACAGGCTGCAAAATATATAAAATGTCATAATTATATCTGCAATTCAGCAATGAAACAATTTTCCCCCTTTCTTCACTGTCATCAGCATAATAGCAGCCTATGGGATTTGTATTTTCTGGCTGTGAGCCCTTTTATGGGCTGTGGAAAAAAAATACAAGCAGGTTAGTTTCACAGCTTTGAGAAGGGCTCATGACAGAAATATTGCTTTTAATGTTATTGTCTCTTTCTGACTTTTAACCCACTCTCTTTAGGTGGAAAGGCTTCTGTGCTGAGGCAGCGTCACTTATGTTTTTCTGATAAATCCCTATGTTCCCTTCCTGGCTTCTCGCACCCATCTGGACAGGGAAATAATTAACCAGCTTTTAGGACCATGCTATGTTATCTATGGATAAAGTGGAAACATGGGTTGGGAGGGGGGTTAGTCAGAGAGGAAGGAAATCAGAAGAAAGCGTGTCTCCACGGTTTCTCATGGAGACATAAAAGAACATGAGAAAGATGCATTCGGAGTGAATCTTTCCATCTTGTTTATTTTGCCAGCCAAGACAAATATCACAGCTCATATCTAACATTTGAAAAGCAGAGCCAAATAAAATGATGGATTAATAAGTCCAAGGACAGAATAATAGAAGAAAATATATTATAGAGAGTGATTCCCATGTCAATCTGAAAGGGGCGGGAAAAGAGCTGAAAGGGAAATGGGGAGAAAATGTACCATAGCAGTCTTAAATAAAAAACCCTCCTGTGGTTATGCTAAACATTAATTAATGTTATCCAAGACCCCTGTGGTATTATTACTTCAAAAACAAGTATCCTCAGACCATTTGAGATTCTTTTTGTTATAACCTCCACTGTGGGCATTGTGGATTGAACACGAGGCTAAATGTTCCCTCTATAATTATTGGTAATAATATTCTGTGCACATTTATATCCCCCGTCATCATCTGTGATGAGGCTAATCCAGTGCTTTCTGCATGAACTGTTATAATACCCAGAGCAGCAAGATGGAATATTATCAAGCACCGGTTTACTGATGGAAACCCTAATGTAACAGAGTTCATTTCCAGAAAATAGGCTGGGGATGACATTTGTTAGAATCAGCCATACCAACAGACACCTGTAACCCTCTTCGTGGAGACTCACTCAAGTGACCGTTTCTCATAATGGTTTTATGTGAGTCCCAGGCAGCATTCTGAATACAGCCCTGTGAGACCAAGGAATACTCTTTAGCCAAGAGGCGGGTCTTAAGTAAGAGGCCCGGTGATATGGATTCTGCAGGCCTCCCAGCTGTACTTCCTCAGCAGCATCCTGGGGATCACTCTGTGACTCAGCTTCCAAAATGGTAAAAGCCAAAACACAGAAAGGAGAATCTCTCAGAACAAATATGATCTGAAAACCTGTAAGAAGCAGCCCAGAGACTCCGAGAGACACTAGTTTTTCTATTGTATTTTAAAAGAGAGTGAACAGGCCAATAGTGTTGCAGCAACAAATTATTTAAATAGAATTATTCAAGACATCCTGTACTATAATTGGAATTAATAGAAAGGAAAGCCTAGAAGTTACTAAGAAGTCTTGTAATTTTATTTTTAAAAACTGCCATACATGTTGGACCTTTTTGAATTCTAAGATTATAATGAAGAGGCCAGAGTTGTGCTCACATTTAAGAAAAAAATGCAGCATATGAAAATTCAAATTTACAAACCAGATCAATTAATAAGTGATTATTCACACTATAAAAGGACTTATCACTTTACAAATGGATTCCCTGCAGGGTTCCATTTTAATAACTGAGCTCAGTGTTAGGAGTCACTGCCAATTAAAAGTCAATCAGAAGTGAAGATGAAGTACCTCTGAAATTAAAATGTACGTCCAGGGAAAATCATCAGTAGAGTTACAAAAATTCCCAAAATATACAGCTTTGTGAAGCACAGAATTTATTTTACCAGATTTTTTAAGCACCTCCCATAAACTCAGCTGGTCTTAGGAGTCACTTCCAAGGAGTCTCAAAAAGGAGAATTAAGGGTCCCTGCCTTTGAGACTTCTACAGTGAAATTGCCTCGTGTGGCATGAAGGCGATGCTGTCGGCTTCCTGGGTGGCATCATGCCTTCTCACGGAAGTCAGTGCTGCCCATTGTCAGTTCCTGTTCACTAAAGGCCGAGGGAGGTCCCTATCATTGTACCAACCACAGAATGCCCACACACATTTCCCAACATCTGTATCACCACCCACCCACACCACTGCAAGCCTTTGTGACACTCAGTCTGGTTAATCTTAGGAGATTAGGGATAGAGGACATCGCAGAGGTCATGGACTTCAGCTGTTTGCTTTGGGTGAGGAGGAAATTGAAGACGAAAGTGACAAGTCTCCTAATACCAACTCCATGGATCTGTCTATTAAACAAATGTCTTTGGAGAAATGAGGACATTTGATGTCTACTTTTTTTATTCAACTTTGTCTAACTCGAAGTCTCTCCATATTTTCATATTTTCCTTCTTCCTCTCTATCCTTTTTCTCTCATTATTCTTACTCTGTGTCAGGTCAGTTTCTGTCTGTTCCCCTTAACCCCTCCTCCCAGGATATTGCATCTTCCAATAGCAAAATTTTAGAACAGGAAGTGAATAAGGGAAGACCTACCTAAATGATTCCACTGGTGGTATGGAGAGAGTTCTCTAATAAACCAAGAAAAGTCCTCTGCTAGGGGCTTACAGAGGGTAGAATGTTTGAAAGAGCTGCAGGGATTTGATAAGGTATAAATAACAAGATGAATGAAAGAAAGGCATTTTATTCTACTTGGTTCTGCAAAGGTTCAGCTGTTGTTACTGTACAAAACTTTAACTGACCTAATCAGTCTAGTTTCATTATTTTTTCTTTAGTAGCTTTCAGCAGTGGAAGAATATGAGAAGAGGAAGCCCATCAGAAGTAATGAATGGTTAAATGGAAAGAGAATGGGGGATGTACGTGGTGAGATGACAAGCACATCACTGAAATGGCAGACCCTGACACATAGATGAAGTGACACAGCAGATGGTCTGGACCCACCACACTGGAAAGTTTCTTGAAGTCATGGGCTTTTCACATGCTAACTCTGGTGATCAGAGAATAGAAGGGAGGGAGCATTTCCAACATGAAGTCAGTTTGAGATCTCAAACATGTAATCGCTCTGATATGTCCAGCTGGTGTGGTTGAGGCTGGGTAGGAAAGAGATTATTAGGATAAATGTTAAAGCTCCTAAAAATGGTATGGAAAGAGAAAATAAAACAGGTGCTGGAGTCATTTGGTAAACTAAATGGAAGCAACTTTGAAAAGAATGACTCAAATTTCCATTAAAATGCCTCTGGGACAAAAGATTACAAGAAGATATGCAACAATTCTCAACTGCCATCATGTTAGAATAATGCATTTGGGAAACCTAAAATAAGGCTTCATTTACTCACTGAATCTATACTGATGTCATGGTTATTCAACCAATTGGTAGGTATTGTGGATACATGGTGTGTATAGTGTCAACAGTGTGAAAATCAGCCCCATGTCAGATACTGTACTAAGCACTGTGGTACAGTTGAAACAAACAAGTACTTGCCCTTAAGGAGCTCAGCCCAGGGAAGGAGGAAGAAAAAGATTCAATCTCCATAGGTATTTCAACATAAGAGGAATACTTATCCCAGACTCTAAAGCCAAGCAAGGCATCCAGGATGAGGCTGTATCTCGGCTGGGACCTGGAAGATAACAGGAGTTAAAGAAGTCAAAGGTGATATGTGACAGGTGTTGGAAGAGGAAACCTCAAGAATGAAGACTCAGAAGCAGAACCAAGCAGCACACACAGAAGGAATGGCAAGCATGGTGGTTTTTTCACTCACCATTTTTTGGCTCCTCTCCTAAGAGAAGAAGCCCCCAGAAAAGTATTTCTTCCATCTGGTTTTTCAAAGCCAAAGATGAGACAGAGGCTGAGTGCCAGTAGTACAAGTTTATTCAGTAGCCAAAAAGTGAAGAGGAAAGAAATCCAGCTTACAAATCAAGTTCTCCACCTACTGAGGTCAGAGAATCATAGATACAGGGTAAAAGAAATGAAGGGAAGGGTCAAGCTAATAAAGGGGAAGAATACTCATACCTTTTCTTAAAATAGGTGGTGGTTTTTGACAAATTTAGGTGCTGCCTCTTTTCACTTCTTTCATGTTCTTTCTGGACATCACCATGGCAGTTGTCCATTGTCATGTCATTGGAGGTGTGTCATTCACCACATGGATAGGATTGCAGTGGGCTTGCTGTTGGTTAGAAGTTTTGGGGGGCCATATTGGATGTAGCTGTTTGCAAAGGGTCTGATCACAGAGGACTCTTGGGCCTGTAAACATCCTTCCCTTAAGCATAAGCAGACATAGGGGTTGGTCAAGAATTCAGCCAGGCTGTGTAACCGGTACACTAGGAAAATAGTATGGTAGGAAGTAAGACTGGGGAGAGGAAGTCATAGGTGCCAACTGATCAAGGAGAGATTTTTACACTAGAGAAATGGTATCATCAAACCTGCATTTTAGAAAACTCATTTTGGTTGTCTTTTGGAGAATGCATTAGTCTGAAGAGTGCAGGCTAGGGTATATGAAGTCCCATATACTAAATTATTGTGCCAGTGAGGAGGAAGGAAGACTGGAAGCAAACACCGGTGACTTCTGCCTCTTATGCAAACAGAAAAGCAGTGGCACAAATCCCCAGTGTTTTAGCTGCTGGTTTTGGTGAGGGGAGTTAGACAATGATGGTTCTCTTTAGCCTCGTGAGTTTGAAGTTCCAGTGAAATCTGCAAGTATGTATGGTCGGTGGACAGATGTGGACTGAGCCTGAAGGCTGGGTGAGATATCTGGACTGGAGGCAGGGATGTAGAAATCCTTCCATGTAACTGAGGCCCTGGGAAAGGAAGGGACACACCAGAGCCAGGGAAAGAGGATGGAGGCAGAATTCCCGAAGAGCTCCATGTGTGACCACTGATACCGAAATTCAGGCAAAAGATGATGCTGTTAATGAGCTAAAAGATCATAGCCATGATCTTGGTGGTGAAAGGGTGCATGTGAGACTCCAAGACATGATAGGGGTGATTGCAAACTCTCCATTTGTGAGGCCCCATATCCTCGATTACAATAAATGTTTGGTGGCCCAAGTGCTTTCGAAAGGAAACTTATTGCTGTGTTTTCTATTTCGAGGATGGTGAAGATAATGCAGTTGTCTTATAACAGAAGATAGCACTAGTAACTCTAACTGCCACAATTCGGGGGAATTTTCTACAACATATAGTCATGGAGCAGCAAAGGCTAATGTGTAAGCATAAGGAAGTCTTGAGAGTGAAAGCGGTAAACAAATGGACAATTTGATATTAAAGACAAATGTTCATTAGTCCCCAATATATCTCATTCTAATTCCATAATTTTTCATCTCTGAGTTCCATCCAGTACCTTCTTAGTAAGTCTCCTTTTTTCCTGATGTATTCTATTCTGAAGAAATTCTCTCTGACGGCTCTTTTCCTTTCTCGAGGCTTTCCTAATTGGTTTTCTCCTGGCCCAGAATGTATTACTAGGACTTTGTGTATCTACCTGAATGTACTCACCTTCATTTCTGCCCTCAGGCCCTGCATAAAAAACTTTCTTTACTCTCCAGCTCTACTTCCTCAGTCAACTACAAGTTCACTCAAAACTCCCCAAGTCACCTGTAAATTAGTAATCTGCTTTTTTAACATTACCTCTTCATTTGGTAGCAACTTAGGTTTATAAAGCTCTCAGTTTTCTCATCCATAAAGTAGGGTGATATGTGCTTATTATGGTAACTGGGATATGATTAGGGTTGAGTAAATACTAGCCAACAGTCTTGTTAATAATAAAGTTTAAGTCCAAATTCTCAAAAGGTTGACCTAGAACTCTCTGTGAGCCTGTTTTCACATTTAAAAAGTGGGAATTATAATGCCTGCCTGTCTCCTAGAGGTTAAAGGTTCTAGGAGGAAACAATAAACATCTTTGCACATTACAGGAATTTATGGAAATGTTGATTTTTTTCCCCATTTTTATTAGTAAATGTTTGTAGTACATAATGTTACATTCACTGTAGCGGATTGGTACATGTACATAACGGATTGCAATTCCCTTCTTTCCCCCCAACCCTAGCCCCTTTTTTTTTTCCAGCATCAGATTAATTTAAAGTTAGTTCATATAAAGTTAATTACCATACATACAGACAGAAAACAAGTCTAATGGGCCAAAGAACATATAACACATGTAAAATAATTGTACTTAGTCAAGGTACACTTTTAAATATATTGTCCACACTGGATTATAATACCTTTGTTTCTCTTTTTTCCTATTATCTGTCTTTTATTTCATACTTACATATATGTATATATGTATATATAGATATATAGATATATAGACATATAGATATATAGAGAGAGTTTTTCATATAAGAGAAACCATGCAATATTTAAGCTTGTGTGTCTGAGTTACTTCACTTAACATTATGGTCTCAAGGTGCATCCATTTTCCTACAAATAAGTTATCCTTTTTATGGCAGAGTAGTACTCCATTATATACAAATACCAAATATTTTTACCCATTCATCTGTTGATGGACATATACAATGTTTCCAAGATTCAGCTATTATAAATTGTGCTGCTTTAAACATGGATATGCATGCATAGTGATGGTATGATGTCTTTAAATCTTTTGGGAAGTTGCCTAAAAGGGAAATTGCTGGGTCAAATGGAATGTCTACTTTTAGTTTTTTTTTTAAGGTATCTCCATACTGATTTCCATAGCAGTTGTATAACAGTTTATAGTCACAACAACAATGGAGAAGTGTTCCTGTCTCCCTACACCCTCACCAACATTTGTTATTGGTTGATTTCTTGATGGTAGTCATTCTTTCTGGAGTGAGATGGAATCTCAGTATTGTTTTAATTTGCATTTCTTGAATGGCCAGTGATGTTGAACATATTTTTTCATGTATTTATTGGTCATTTGTATTTCTTCATTTGAGAAGTGTCCATTCACTTCAGATGCCCATTTTTAATTGGGGTCTTTAAATTTGTGTGGTCTAAGTTTTTTGAGTTCTTCATATATTCTAGATATTAGTCCTTCGAGGAGTAGCTGGTAGTTTATCTCTTCACTTTGTTAGTGGTTTCCTTTGCTGTGCAAAAGTTTTTATGGTGTGAACCCCTTTATTGATTCTTGGTATTATTTCTTGTGCAAACAGGGTTTATATAGACAGTTTTCCCAGCGCCATTTGTTAAAGAGGATATCTTTCCTCTAGAGAAGGGATTTGGCCCCTTTGTCAACAATAACTTAGCTGAGTATGCCTAAAGTTATTTCTGTATCATCTATTCTGTCCCATTAATCCATGAGTCTGTTTTTTTTGCCAATACCATGCCATATTTATATTGTAGCTTTATAGTATAACATGAAGCCTGGGACTGTGATAAACCCTACCTTTCCCTGTTGCCCAGAATTGCTTTTGCTATTCTAGGTCTCTTCCAGTTCTATATGAATTTTAGAATTACTTTTTCCATTTCTGTAAGAAATATTATTGATATTTTCATTGGGATTGCATTAAAATCTATATAACAGTTTTGGAATATGGCCATTTTGACTAGATTTGTTCTGCCTATCCAAGAACAGGAGACATCTTTCCATTTTCTGATATCTTTTTTGATCTCATTTTTCAGAGTACTATAGTTCTCATTGTAGACATCTTTCACTTCCTTGGTTAGGTTAATGTCTAAATATTTCATTTTTCTTGATGAAATTGTGAAGGACATTTTTTGCCTAACTTCCCTCTAGATGAGTTTGTTATTAGAATACAGGAATGCTATTGATTTTGGGGGTGTTGACTTTGTATCTTGCTATACTGCCAAATTTAAGTATTATTTCTAGGAGTCTTTTACTTGAGTTTTTGGAGTCTTCTATGTAGAGGTTCATGTCACCAGCTAATAATGATGATATAGCTTTTTCTTTCCCTATCCAAATCCTTTTTATTTCTTTCTCTTGTCTTATTGCTCTAGCTAATGTTTTTAGAACTCTATTAAACAGAAGTGGTGATAGTGGACATTTTTGTCTTGTTCCTGATTTTAGAGGGAAAACTTTCAGCTTCTCTCTATTTAGAATGATGTTGACAGTTGGATTGTCATAGATGGCTTTTATCAGGTTGAGATAAAGACCTTCTATTCCTGTTTTCTTCAGATGGCTTTTATTGGGTTGAGATAAAGACCTATTCCTATTTTCTTCAGGGTTTTTATCATGAATGATTGTTGGATTTTTTCTGCATCTATTGAGATGATCATGTGATTTTTTTTCCCTTGCTTCTGTTTATGTGTTTATGTGTTATATTACATGTATTGATTGATTTGTGTGTGTTGAACCATCCCTGCATCCCTGGAATGAACCTTACTTGGTCATGATGTATTATGATATTTTTGATGATTTGCTTCATTCAGTTTGCCAGCATCTTTATTGAGGATTTTTGCATCTATGCTCAGTAAGGAATATTGGCCTGTAATTCCATTTTTTGGTTGGGTCCTTTTCTGGTTTGGGAATCAGAATAATGCTTGCTTCCAGGAATAACTTTGGGAGTATTGCTTCCCTTTTGATTTCATTAAAGAGTTTGAGGAGTATTGGTGTTAGATCTTCTCTAAATTTCTTATAGAATTTGGTAGTGAATCTGTTGAGACCTGTTTCTGAGTTGGTAGTATTTTTATTACCTCTTCAATTTCCTTGACTGATATTGGCTTATTCAAGATTTTTATACTTATCTTTTTGGTTCAGCTTTGATAGTTCATATGTATCTAGGAATTTATTCAATTCACTTGTTTTTGGTACCAGGGATCTAACTCGGATCCTTGCACTTGCGAGACAGGTGCTGGAACCACTGAGCTAAATCCCTGGGCCTAGGAATTTATCCATTTTCTCTGAATTTTCCATTTTATTAGAATACAGGTTCTCAAAGTAGTTATTGATAATCTTGTGGATTTCATCAGAATACATTGTGATTTCACCTTTTTCATGTCCAATTGAATGGATTTGGATCTTTTTCCTTATTTTGATAAGATTAGCTAGGCCAGTGGTGAAAAAACTATGGGACCCATGTTGTATGTTTATCTGTTAAGACAAAAGATGTTAATGTATGAGTAGGGTTTTTTCTTCTAAACTAAAACCAATATTTGGTTTAATTGCAGTGTTGGCACTTTGTGATGAATGAGTGGGTTTTGGGTTGCAGTTTGAGCACTCATCTCTAGAAGGTTCGCCATCTCTGAGCTAGGAGTTTGTATATTTTGTTTACTCTTTCAGAGAACCAACTCTTCAATTCGCTGATTCTTTGTATTTTTTTGTCTCAAATTCATTAGTTTCTGACCTGATCTTTATAATTTCCTTCCTTGTGCTAGCTTTGGGTTTGGATTTTTCTTGTTTTTCTAGGACCTTGAGGTGCATCATTGGATTATTTATTTGAGCTCTTTCTGTTTTTCTGATGTAAGAATTCACTTCTATGAACTTCCCTCTTAGGATGGTTTTCATTGCATCCCATAGGTTCTGTTATGTTATACTGCATTATTGTTTGAGTGTAGAAACTAATTTCTTCTTCAATTTTGTCTATGACCCATTGATTATCCAAGAGATTATTGTTTAAATTCCATGTATTTAAATAGTTTATGTGGTTTCTTTTGCCATTGATTTCTAGTTTTATTGCACTCTGATCTGATCATATGCATGGAATAATTTTGATTCTTTTACATTTACTTCAGCATGCTTTATTGGTTAGTATGTAGTCTATTTTGGAGAAAGTCCTAAGTGCTGCTGAGAAGAATGTGTATTCTGTTTTTGTTGGATGGGACACTCTGTGGATATCTATTAAGTCCATTTGTTTGAAAGTTTGGTTCAACCCTGATATTTCTTTGTTGATTTTTTTTTTGTCTAGTTGATCTGTCCATTTGTGACAGCAGGGTGCTGAGGTCTGCCATTACTATTGTACTGGAGTTTATCTAATCTTTCCATTAGTGTTTGTTTCCTGAAGTTAGGTGTGCCAGTATTTAATGTGCATATGTTTATAATTGTAAACTCTTCTTGTTGAATTGTTCCCTTAACTAATCCATAGTAATCTTGTCTCTTCTAATCAATCATAGCTTGAAATCAACTTTGTTTGAAATTAGAATAGAAGATCCTGCTTTTTTCTGGGTTCCAGTTACCTAGAATATTGTTTTCCAACTTTGATTTTTAATCTGAGTATCTTTTTAAATTAAATATGTTTTTTGTATGCTGCATATTGTAGGTTTTCTTTCTGGATCCATTCTGACAACCTTTGTCTTTTGATTGGACAATGGAGACCATTCACATTGAGAGTGATTTACTGTCATTGACTTATTCCTGTCATTGAATTATTTTCCTGTTGTTGAGTTCCTCATTTTTCCCCCTTTTTAAAAAAAATTTTAACTTATTGGTACAATTTAGGTATACAATATAATGGCATTCATCATTGGAAATTTGCACCTCTACATAATCTCTCTTGGTTCTTATTCCCCCTTCCCCTGCCCTCCCTTCAACCCCTCCATCCCTTCCTATTTACAAAGGCTTTGTTTCCATTTTTTCATTTTCTCATATTAATTCCATTCCCTTCCTTCTTTCCCCTACCCTCCCACTTCCCCTTCCCCTTTGCCCCTTTTCTTCCTATTCCTCCAAGCTGGGAGCAGCAGTACAGTGGCCTGGGAGACTCCCCCTCTTTTGCTTACCTGCTCATCTCACCAAGTGTATTCATTCTTTTTTTAATTCATTCTGACATTATTGGCTTCATTGTCTCTTTCTAGGATATCCTAGAGAATTTTTGTAATGCTGGGTGGTCATGAATTTCCTGAGGTGCTTCTTGCTGTGGAAATACCTTCTTTCTCCATCAATTTTAAAGAATAATTTTTGTAGGATACATAATTTAGAGTTAGAAGATGATATCTTTTATGGGCTTCAAACACTTCACTCCAAGCCCTCTGGCCTCTAAGGTTTGTGTAGAGAAGTCTTCTGTCATTCTAATGGATTTACCTTTGTATATAATTTGGTGCCTTTATTTAACAGCTTTTAAAATGTTGTCCCTGTAATGGACTTCTAGAATTTTGAGTATGTGGTATTGAGAGGTTCTTTTTGGTCATGGCTCTTTGGTATTATATATGCCTCACTTATTTATGCGTCTAATTCTTTCCCTATATTTGGGGAGTTTTCTGCCATTATTTCTGTGAACAGGTTTTTATACTATTTGTGTTGTCTGCTGGCTTTTCCCTTGTTCCAGTTACTCTTAGATTAGTCTTCTGTGCATCATCTAGTAGTTGTTGGATCAATTTTTTATATTTTCTTGCTGTTTTTAAGGTATCTTTGATTAGTTGGTCTTTGAACACATCACTGTCTTCTAGTTCTGAAATTCTATCGTCACACTGGTCCATCCTGCTGCCCCCACAGTGATACCTTGGTTGTCAAACTCTACTCATTCCAAATTTCTGTTTGAACACCAAAAAGTTCAAGAACTGAGCATATTTTTTTCCATAAGAAATAATGGAAAATCAAATAATTGGTTCTGAGGCTCAAAAATTACACTTATAAATTTATTTTTCCAGGACTATAACAAATTTTGCAATAATTTCTTTGTCTCTGTTTTAGTTCTCACAGTTTTCCTCTTAGCTTTACTGGTGGTTTCACTAACTTTCTTTGGACCCATGGTTATGATATTTTATGCAAATAAATCACCCCCCCAAAAGCACAATGACAAACCTTTTAACACACAAACACAAGCACTATATGTTGTCTGAGCAGGAGCGGTGCTCAGACTGAAATGCCACCCTCTGTGTCTGTGGTGAGATACCCATCATGCATGTTTTTCCAAGTCAGATTTTCAGTTCAACTATCGAGCAACGTTACGAACACTGAACAGATTTTTTTTTAACTTTGCTGTTTAAGTAGTGGAAAGTTTGACCTTGGATCCATTTGACAGCTGAGATATCACTTTCAATATGATTTTTAATCTCTTGTATTTCTGACTGAAACCTTCTCATGCACTCTAATTCTTTGGTGAATTGGTCATTCATGTTTTGTATCATTTTCTTTAACTCATCTAACTTTCTATTAGTGTCTTCTGAGAGCTCCTACAGAAATGTTGATTGTTTTGGACCTCTCTTTGAGGTTAGTGCTTTCCCTAAATGTTATTAGGAGAATCAACAATAGTTGCATAGAATACTAGTTAAGATTACAAATGTAAGAAAATAGAAATCTTACAAATTTTGTCACAAACTGTTTTGATAACTGATATTTCAAGGGTACTCAAAGATATTCTAATTTTTATTTCAGGTTAAATTCTAGAAAAACTACATACCTGAACCATGAATACTTAACTTACAGTGAAATATCTTTTTTGAATTATTTAGTAATTGAAGCTATTGCAGTTAAGGATTAACCTAAGAATGACTATGTGAAACATGATCTACTTCATTTATGAAGTTCCCATTGAAAATTTGTCTGTTCTTCTGCTTAACATTTATAAGGGTCCACACAAATACCACCAAAAACTTAATGCTAGGATTATATTCATTTTCTCCTTATGTACAATTATGATTTATCTATAATGTGATGTGTACCACATAACATAGTCTCTCTTAACTTCTACCTGGGTTTATTAAAAGGATTACATGTGGTCAAGAACTGGTCTCCTGACAAGGACTTAGGTCAGTTGGAGGCCAACTATCCATTTTCTGCTCTTAGAAACAGGCCTGCCTCTTTGCTCTGCACCTCACTCTTGTGCTCTGGTCGCTCATGGTTTCTTCTCACAACTGACATGGCCAGGAGCTGCCTTGTGATCTTGTTTCAGCTTCAACGCCCATCACTAACTAGACAAATTATTTTTTTCTTGCACTTCACATTTCTAAGAGAAGGGATGAGACTGCCAAAGCCAAGACCTTGCACATCTGTGTATGCAGAGCTTCTCATGCCAGGTCCACTGTGTCTGCTGGAAAACTTCAGATGGTCACCTCAGAGTAAGGGACCAGTCTGACCATGCAACGCAGTTGCTGATCTAGAACATGTTGTCTGGGCCTTGTCCCCTTACTGAGGCTTACTCTTCTACTTTCATTTGTAGTTTTGCTGGTCGCTTTGAGCTATATAGGAAATGTATAATATTTATCTCAAAAACTACATATTTCAGTATAGCTGGGCATGGTGGCACATGCTTGGAATCCCAGCACTCTGGGAAGCTGAGGGAAGATTTCAAGTTCAAGTCCAGCCTGGACAATTTAGCAATTTAGGGAGACCTTGGCTTAAAATTTTTAAAAATTTTTGAAAAGGGTTGTGGATATAGCTCAGTACAAAGACCCTGGGTTCAAACCCTAGCACCTCCCCTCCAAAAAAGGTGTTTCAGCATTTTCAATGTAAAAATTTGGAGATAAACACAAAATAAATCCTAAAAACAAGTTACTATTTCTAAACAATAGTCTATTTATCTTAAAAGATTGCTTTTTTAAAAATTTTTAAGATTTTACTATAATGATAGTAGAGGACCTGTATCTGTCAGGATAAGAAGAACAAAGTTACCTGAGATTGTCTGTGCCCTTCTAGGGCCTGCATGTCTAAGTAAGTTTCTAAAATGAAATCTTTCCTGTCCTGATGTTGGGGATGCTGGAATCAACTCATATCAGCTCTGAAAGTTATCTGCTAAACTTTCAGGAACTTTGTGAGCTGTTTATTAAACATAGTCATTATTAAAATTAAATTATATCACCTTGTTATTGCACAACTTATATCCGTAACAAAGGTACCATGCTACATTTTACTCATGTGTGCTTTGGAGGTTGCTTAATCTACTGTACTTGTATGATTTGAATACTATATAATAATTTGCTACTATGCTTTTTATCTTGATTCTGTCTTGTAATTACAGGTGACAGGAATATGTATACCATGGAAATAGGAAAATTGGTACAAATTAGGATATTTCCCCTCCCTCCTTCCTGGAAAGCCAATTCTCGAACATTTACTAACATACTACTGAGCATATGTTACACAAATTAAAAGTAAAACTTTTATATTCACTCAAATTTGCAAGAATATTTGGGGTTGGATAAAGGACATATTTTTTAAATGTTGGGAACTATTGTTGTAACACTGAGTTATGTGTCTATGATTCCATTAAATTTACTCACTAATAGCACAAGCATTGAAATCATTACATCTCACTTCTTTCATTTAAAAATCTTACTATGAATCTTCTAGAATACATTTGGTAGCAGTAGGCCTCTGAAACTTAAACACATAAACCCACAATATGCACCTGTACAAACGCCCATTTGAGAATAGTGGTACATTTACTTAATGATGGAGCTTAAGTTTTTTGAAACAATTATGAATTCCACTTAAATTCAGATGTTTTACAGTCTCATCAACTACACATATTCTTGAATACAAATGAAGAAGTATACTAACTTTTTACTTCACATTTTAGATTCATGATGACCTCATTAACCACCAAACAGATTAATTCTAATTATAACCTTTTGAAACATTTCTGCATAATAGGGTGAGGAAGAGAATTACTGATTGAATCTCTCATTAATGTATTTTGTCACTTACAATATTGCCAAAGTAGTTGAATATTTCAAGTTCTCTTATAAAACAACCAGACACTGTAATAGCAAGTAGCAAAAAACATATGACCTAATCACTCCTGGAAAATATATGTATAAGATAGGGGAGGAGAGAGCTTTGTGAATCTGGCACATTGGCAAGATGGGCTGCAATCAGTCAATTTGTATGATGAGCTAAGGAGTTTCCTGAGCCGATATCATCCTAATGCAAGAGAGAACGAAGCATGAGCTCGGTCAGGAACAGAGCCAGGGAGGGGTGATTATTGATACATCAGAGCATCTGTCACTTGGATTAGCTCCTGGCCTAGTCCCACACTTGATGTCTGAGTCCTAAGGAAAGGTTGGTTCTGTAAGGAATAATGGATATGGCTGCTCCTGAGATCCATTCTACGATTTTAGGACACATGGAGGATTAGCCTGGGAACCCTCTAGTGTAATAGAAGGATAAAGAGAAGAAAAGCCTATCTGCTATTTCACAATGGGATTCTGAACAGCTGTGGCTCCTCATGGGTACTCGGGCATTGGTGGCACAGGAGCTGTGAGGGTAGTGGCCTGCCAGAGCAGCAGCTGGGCTCAGCAGAGGCTGTAGTCTCCCCGGTAAGGCAGTTGGACAAATGTGTCACTATCTAGTGGGAGAGGCAGAAGTAGCCATCAGACATGGTTCCACACACCCAACACAGGGACCTGTGTCAAAGAATGAAGACAGAGATGGGGCTTAGTAATTATCCTGACTTATTCCTAAAATCAATGACTGTGCTGCTTAAGGAGTCTGAGAAATTTGGAAGAAGAGGAAGTGCTTATAGAAGCCTACAATTTTATGTTCGTATGTGGTGGAAAGGGCTTATTAAAAGGGGTTGTGTATTTTCCTCTTGTATTAGAAGATTCTTGTTGCAGATACTAGAATAAAGTGGAGAGCACATTTTCACCTCAACTGCCAAACTCCTAATAATTGAAGCCATGGAACCTCAGACTGATGCTCATGAATTATGCTAGTCTTGAGTTACTTCCTCAAAGAAGAAGAGTCTCTGGAGGCATGGTAAAATGCTCATCATTCTAGCTGGGGTGCTGTGAGAGTACCCACTTTCTGTTCTAAGATACCAGATTGAATAGTCCTTTTATTACAGAATTTGAATAACACCTAGGGTACTTTGAGCAGGAGCCACTCTGACTCTTTGAACAATAGAGTCTATTAGAATACATGCAAAAGGAAGAAGATATGGGAATGGTCTGTCTTCTCCCTGGGAGTTGGTGAGTCTGTTGGGAGAGAAGAGACAATGGACACTCCGGGCCATCTCCCAAAGGATAATAAAGATGAAATGAGCCTGAACTGCCAACACCTGTCAGGGCAGCCCAAAGTGTCACTGAAAATTACCAAAAAGAAAAAAAATTGGACTCATCAGGATGAAACACATTCTGGGGGCTGATAGCCTTTTATCAGACACAGCTTAGCAAAAGTGGAGCAGACCCACAATCCTTTTGTCCATTTGTGCATTCACAAAATGCACAATTCTGTTGAATGGTCCACCCTGCCCTAAATGGAACAAGAGTGGACATTCATTGAATGAACCCATGTTACGAATTAGGAATAAACCACGGAGCATGCACTCTTAGAGATATGAACCAGAGGCTTTGCATCAACTGCAACACAAAGAATGTGAGGCTGGAACAGTAGCCTAGGGAACTGGCCCTTTCATCTGCCCAGATAGTACATGCATGGCATTGCCCTGCAACTCTGAACACTGTCATTTGTAGAGGAACAAAAGCCTCAAAAAAGAACTTGAGAACAAAGAGTGTCATATACAAGCCTGAAAAAAATCACCGTAGGCCTAGAAGAGATCCTGGCATTGATGAAGTTCTTCTTATGGAAGACATTGAGAAATCCACTAGAGTTTGGACTGCCATAAGTTGATTGAAGAACTTCACCAAGAGCAGCCACCCTCACTGCTGAGCTCCACATGCCTGTAAAAGTGACATTGTCAGGTGGCCATGGAAGGAGATGGGGACTTTGACAGAGTGGACATAAATACCCATGGGATAGCACATCGAGAGAAAATTGTGTCCACTCTTGGAGATCAGCAATGTACTGGCATATGGGGGAACTGGAAAGAATTGTCTGGTTAAGTCTATAGTTACACAATTCCCAAGACAGATCTGTTTAGAAGAGCAATACCTGGACACCAAGTGCTGTATCTGTTAAAGGAAAGTGATGAATCTGAGAACAAAGTAATGGTGATCCCTGCTGCATTTGGTCTCCTGTCTAGAATGCATACTTGTGTGCACACTTTTGGCTGCATAGCAGGGTGGGGGTCATTGTCAGTGGGACCAGCTAGGACTATTAGTAAACTCTAAAGCAGGGGGCACAGGCAGCAACACTTTTAAGCCCTTCTGCAGGATGATGTCTCAAAAGGATCGTCCTCCCCTACTTTCCAATCATCCCTTAGTTTGTGCACCCCAGAGGCTTGTCTTCCTTGCCCTTTGAAGGTGCAAGTGCTATTCTGGGAGGCACAGAAATGAGCCATATCCAGCAGAGGTGGCTGCAGTGCCAGGTGGGGGCACAGATCAGCAGATGGGGCAGCTTCCATAGAATAGTCAGGGCCTGAAGGAGAAGAGTGATCACGGGGCACACAGTAATGGAAGCATTAATTTATTAGCATATGTGAGCTAACCCTGGGGCCTGGGGAGATGCCTGAGGTAGGAAGGAGGACTCTGTAGAGGACTGGGATCCAGGATTTCCATGCCATAGCAAGAGCCAGCAAAACCTGACTAATGATATAGACGTACTTCTGAGGAAACAGATGTTTTCTCTAATAGGACAATAGGTAAAAAGCATTATATTCATAATCAGATATAACTTGAAATATCCTAAAAGTACCCAAACTCTGAATCTAAAACAAGCAGACTGCTTAAATAAAAGCATAGCATGTCTTGCCCTTTAGCTCAGGCCTGGGTGTCTTCATACATTCCTTGAATGGGCCAGGTTGCTCATACTTAGGGGTCTTTGGACTTGCTATTCTCTTGCTCAGGAAGGTTCTCCCTCACAGCTTTCCAAATTGACTCCTTCTTGTCATTCAGCTCTCAGTTTAAATGCTTCTTCCTCAGACAGCCTTCTGCTGACAATACAGTTTTTCAGCACATTGCTTCACCCAAGTCACTCTCTCACATTATGTAGTTGTTTGTTTGTTCATTTCCTTAAATTCTTTTATTGGTACATTTTAGGTATACAATACATTTACATTCATCATTGGGTGCTTGTACCTGTACATGATGTTTCTTGGTTCTTACTTTTTTCACATTACCTGTGCACCCTTCACCCCCTCCACCCTTCCCTATTTACATAGACTTCATTTCCATTTTTTTTCTTTTCTCATCATTTTTCCTTTCCCTTCTTTCCTTTCCCCTTCCTCTCCTGCCACCCCTGCCCCTTTGGACCTTTCCTTCCTATTTCAAATTATCAATTATTCATTTTAATCATTTTATAGTTGTTTTTAATGGCTTTATCATGAGTTCAAATTAACTCAGAGTTCTTTTTAGTTACTTCTCTATGGCCTATGTATGTCCAACAATATGTCAGCAGTGAAGAAACAAGGGCATTTGCCTGTCTTATTTCCATCTACAGTGTTTTCCCCAGAATATTGCTGCCTGGTACATAAGAAGTGTTCTTCCGGACCAGTGAGCCAATTACTTTTAAACATTTATTATTAATTTGTCTGCAGTTGGGAGAATTATTCATCATAGATCAACATATAAAAACACGTCTACATTTTTCCCTGTTTATTTCCAGGTACCTGGGAACTGAGAGATTGGCTGGCTTAAAGTTAGCATAATCTTGATTTGGTTATATGTGTCGATAAATTGTTCTCAAATTCATGTCTCCAGCATCTTTGTACACTAAGCCCTTTCACATATCAATACTTTAACATTCATTTTGCTGAAACATCAGATGTCTCAACCATTCTGAATTGTCCTTTTCCAACTCAGTGCTGTTAAAACAGGGTATCACTCATCAGGATACAGATGATCACTCAAATCATCTGTGTCATGCAGGGAAACTCTGATCCCCCCAAACTGTTTGTTCTTTAGACGTGTTTCTGTCAGGAGACTTTGAAACAGAATTTAAGTCCCCTTTATGTATTTCATTAACTTGCCTACCCACTGGGATTGTGGCTAATGTTTACCAAATCCTTTCAGGTGAAGAGATTGAGAGCACGTGAGCTTCTAAGATGCACTTCTGAAAGTGTCTTCATTGGAAAGTTTTAAGAATAGAACAGGTACTACTATGCTAGATGAGGTGTCACGGCTCTGAAGTGCTGGGACAAAAACCAAGTCACTACATGAGATTTGCTCTTGATAGGGAAGTCTGCTCTTTGGATTATAATTAGTCCTCCAAAACTATCAAGTTTTATTCTTAAGAAACAAAATTTTCTGAAAAGGAAAAATTGTATTAATCAATATTGAAGGGTTGCTAATTTTTTTCTCTTTAGGAAAATAGTAGGGTAACTTAATATTGAAGGGACATTTAAGACCTCAAAAAGCCAGTGACTTTGGGGATATTTCCTGATGTGTTTGACAATTTTAGAATTTCTGCTACTTTCCCTTTTTTTGTGTAAATACTCTCCTAGTAACCACCATGGGGTTTTTCTGAAGTTCATTTACTGCCATTTTGTTGTATTGTCCAACAGATTGTTTCTAGTACCTTCTGATGTGTGGCAGCTGTGTTTTAACAAGTCCAAGTGTACCATATGAAAGTAATCAAAGACATTAACACACTAGTGTCTGCAGCTCTGGAGATATTTCCTGCATGTGGGACTGTTAGACCATGCAAAGTTCTGTGTAAATTACTTTTGTTTTATTTTTGATTTGGGGGTTTAGATTTGGGTTTGGTTTGGTTTGGTTTGGTTTGCGTTTGAGCATGCCGAAGTGTTTGCTATACATATACAAGGGGACTCATCACAGGTTGTGCTCCTGGTTCCATGTTTCCATGGACATAGCTGTCTATAAAGGGCAGCATACTAAAATCTGCAGCCAACTGCCATTTTTACAGAGCATACAGTATATCACACACTAATCTATTCAAAGTGATTCCTCAGATCACAAAGGAGGAAATAGTTAAAGTTTAGTGTTTTTTTCTGATATAGGATACCCTGGGTAGAGTAGTAATGGCTAACTACATAACATCCTAATGTAGACAGTTATTGGGGCATATTCTGCACACAATATTTTATTATAGTAAGATTGCACTGTACTTAAAGTAAATTTCTCTGGATCCCCTCCAAAGCTGAAAGAATGTAGTTATGTTACAGAATCTGCTCATTCAGCAAATGTGTCTTTTAATAAATTAGGGCTTTCAAAAGAGGGCTGTTTTGTTTGTCACAAAAGATGAGGGAAAAAAAAGAGCAACAGGAAAAAATACACTTTTAAGTTACTTCCAAAGTGTGTTGAAAAGCAGTATGTTGTGCCATCCTGAAAGAAGGTATCATCATATACACATTTTATTACCTCACCGATTGTAAAATCACATAAATCATATAAGCAAAGCATCCGAGGAGGAAGCTTAAACATTAAGATTCCAAGGGTGAAAGATGGTGTCATAATCATATTTTAGGATGGAAGTTTAGCTTATATGTTTAGTTTCAACATATGTTTGCAATATTTATCAAAACATGTAAACACTTAATTGTTTTACTATGTATTCTAGAACCCCAGGGAACACAAATGGCAGGTGTAGATAAAGACTCAAACTTTAGAGGAAGCTGCAAACATCTACTTTAGTGTGTCAGCTTCGCTTCCCTTGCTAGCTGATGAAGTTTTTGTTCAAAACATACTTTTCAATCAGGGGTTCTGGGCCCCTTGGTAAGTAGCTAAAAGCCCACATTTCTTTGACATTCCATTTCTCCCCAAGGACCACTACTGAAAGAGCCTCACCATGTCTGGCCCATGTAGAACATTCACTCTTAATTAAAATAGTGACACCAAAAGCTTTTAATAACTCCCCAAATGCTATTAAAAGGTACAGGGTAAATGTTAGAGCTTGAGCCCATCTTTGGGGAATAACTCTGAAATTTGGAAGTAACATTTTCCATGCTGCCTCATTCATTGCCGTCCTCTGGCCTCCAGTAAGACTTCTCTAGGCTCTGGGCCACATCCAACCTTAACTCCTTGCTGAAAGAATCTCTTGGAACATCCTACATGAGAAGACTAGACTTTTTCCATCTGAAAAAAAATTTAAACTTTGAACTTTACCTCTCTCTTTCCTTTCTTTCTTCTAGATCTACTTGTCCTACTTCTTTGTCCAGATAAATACAGAGAAACTATCAAAGACATTGTCCCCTGCTCCAAAGCACCCTAAAGATTTTACATATTATCAATCCTCGACAGAGTCTATGTTTATGTAGCATTTATTACTTGAAAATAACAATGTTAAAGATATCTGTTAATCAAGACAATCCATGCTCTTGTCATTGTGCATGAATGTGATATAAAAGAGAGATGTAAATGCATAGATGGATAAATAGACAAATAAATGTTACTTTGAAAAGGAAGAGTTAAGGATTAGGACACTATGGAATCCTTGTGGTATAATCCTCTTATTTTTGAGCCTTTAGTTGCCTGTTTTTCTCAAGCAAAGAAAATTAGAAACAGTTCCTGAAAAGTTGCCATTTGGATCAGCTACTTTACTTTACTTCACAAATTCTTTTGGGAATGCTTAGAATATGTTATGCAGAAGGAATACACAGAATGAAGAAATCAAGTGTCCTTTCCTCCAGGAGTTCATCATACAGTGTGAGGGCTGGGCACGTAAAGGAAAGGATTTCCAGCTGGCAGAAAAGCCAAGCTAAAGCCCTGAGGTGGGAAATGGTACATATACTTGGGAATCGAGAAGTTGATGGATACGGCTGAAAATTAACCTGCATGGAGACAGAATGGGAAGAGAGAGACAGGGAGAAAGAGAGGGAGAGAGAGAGAGAGAGAGAGAGAGAGAGAGAGAGAGAGAGAGAGAGAGAGAGAAAGGGCTAGAAGTAGCAGTAAGGCTGAAGAGGAAGCTTTGACCCAGACCAGGGGAGTTTGAATGCCAGGGTAAGTTTTGGACATTGCTTCCTAGACATCAGAAGGCCACATGGGACACACGATATGATCTAACATTCCTCTTCCCTGTGTACTGTTGACACCTTCAGTTAAAAACTGAGGAATTATTTAAAAGACCTTGAAGAACATCACCAACATTACCTAAGTTTTAAAGAACTCAGTGGTTCTAGAGCTAACAAAAATCATTACAGACAAAACAAATTACATTGAAACTGCTTTTCTACCTCATGAGGTGAAATATATAGTCATGAGGTAGTCTTAGCACAATGTTGGAGTAGGAAAGTTTTGTCTCCGGGATGACTTCTCTTCCTCTCCCTCCTCCTGCCACTGGTCTCCAGGGGTCCATCTTGTGCCTCAGGCCAGCCATGGGGAGAGCAGTAATTCTCCTCCTCACCTAACCATTACTGCCTAACTAACTCCCTCATAAAGCTAAGGTCCGGGGATTATATATAATTAATGGTAGAATAAATGAACTGACCCCCTTTAAGTACAATTCATGAGAGGCCGATTTTTATTTCCTTGACCTTTCCTCTCCCACCAATGCAAACTCTACCTGTTTATTTATCCATGAAAATCCTGGGGATCTAGATTCTTTTATTGCCCTAGTTGGAGTTAAAATTGCAAATATCCCAGGAAAAGGATAATTTTGAACTAAATTTGTATTAAGACATAAATGGTCAATCGTGTAGAATAGTGTATCGGTCAGGTTCCCAGCAGGAAATAGCTGGCATGCTCACATTAGGATCCTTCCCAGAGAATTTAATAAAGGAACTATTTACAGAGTGGTGGGGAAGCCACAAGGGTTAGTGCCTCATCCTGGGCTAATAAAAGCACAGCTGTTACCAGCCCTTGGCCTAAGAGAACGGACAAGGGGCCAGTTACTGAAACCCAAAATGAGAGTCATACAGAAAGAGTTGCCGTGACAGGAGCTGGTCATTTAGGCAAAAGATACCACTGGCCCAGGTGACGCTGCAGAGAGGCAGCCAGGGGAATACATACCATGGACTCACTTTTCTCCCTCCCTCAATCTCTCTCCGGGGCTGCCCATAGCCTGAACTCAACCAGATGGAGGACAAGGGAAACCACTGATAAAGATCCTATGACTTGGCTGTATTCCCTGTGCAGAGCTGGGTAGAAATGAGCGCAGATAGATCTCGGTGAAGGCAGAGAGGCATGCCCAGCACCTTCAGGGAGCGAGAGAGAAAGCAAATGCATCCAGCTTCTGCTGAGAGTGGGAGATGGGAGAAGGGAAAACTGGAATTTACCATTCTACTTTTGTCGCAGAGAATTGACTTTGCTCTTGAGAATACACACACACACACACACACATACACACACATACACACTCCCTCACACACAAGTAATTTAATGGTGAGATAGCTGTTCTTCTAAAGTTGAAAGGAGACGTGTTCAGGCACCCCTCATTGTACGAGATGGCCAAGCTCTTTCTTTATGTGACAAAAACTAACTCAGTGAAACCCAAATACTGACGAGAACATAATAGATACAACTCGGTGTGAGTTGTATAAGCAGTCTTACTGTATTAGCCACTTTGAATGCACGGAAAGAGCAGATGGAGTAAAATATTTCTTCCTTCTTCCCATCAGGTTGCCCTCAGGCTGTATGAAGTCAACCTCAGATGGAAATCCACAGGCTCCTCAGCTGCCCTTTCTTCTCTTTTCTATTTTTCTGTCCTTCCCCCAACTGGGACCTCACATCTCTAGGTCAGGCTTGGAGGTCCTCCTTCCTGGTCCTGTCCTGTGGTATTTCACAATGTCTGTGCTCATCTTCAGCCTCCCCTATGAGTAAGATAAGATTCTTACACCTGAAATAACTGTACCAGAAAACTTTCTCTTGCTAATAATGACCATAACTTTGAGGCATTATTATGCTGAAATAAACTTCCCGCCCTTCCACATCCCATCCCTCACACCTACTTCAACCGACACTCCTTCCATGAAAGGAGCAAAGGAGGTAAAAAGCCTGAAATCTTGTTTAGTCACACTGACTTAAGAAAGTTCTGTTTTTGATTGTGAGGGGAAAAGAGGTTCCTAGATGAGTTGGACTGGTTTCATAAAATATTTTCATACTTTCGTATATGACTAAATTATGTTTTTCTTCCTCAATGTTTACTCAGTTATTTATAGATGCATAAATTATGCCAAAATGTTGTGGCTTGACATAGCAAGGTATTGACTTGTTTCATGGGCTGTCCAGATGCTTCTTGCTTGTGACTTCTCAGTCGTTTTAGGCCCCAGTAGACTGGCTGTCCCAGAACGGCCGCTCACACATGGGTGTGGGTGCTAGCTGCCACCTAAGCGATGAGCTGAGTCTTTTGATTAGAGCACTTGCAGCTTTTGCTGTTCATAACATGGCAGGTAGGTTTTGAGAGGGTATAGCTCAGGGTGAGCCTTCCATGAGATCTAGATGGAAGCTGCCAACATTTTATAACTTAGTCACGAAAGACTCGCATGGTAGGTGTGCCTCAAATTTGTCTCTAACCTCAGCCAGAGACAAGAGAAAAGGAACTAGACTCTCTCTTCCACTTGATATGAGGAGCCACGTGTACCCACAGAGAAGGAATAAAGGCATGATTTGGAAACCAACCCAATTTTTCCCTTATTCTTTTGTCTTTTCCTACTGAAATCATAATCATTATTTTGTGCTATCATTATTCAACAGTCTGCTTAATATACTGGAAAGAGGACTGAATTCAGTGTGAGAAGGCCATGCTGACAATCTCAACCAGGGACAAAACTGAGCCAAGCAGCAGCTGGGCCCTGGGGTGCCCGCACGTCTGTGCCTGGCTTTTGGACTCTGGGGCATTGCTGTGCCTTTCAATCCTATGCCAGACAAGCCCAACATTAAGAACTAATCTACAGCTATGGCATCTCCATTTTAGCATCTGCTACCTCCTGACAGATTAGGGTAGGGGAAATGACCTGGCAAGTTTACCTCAAGGATTCAGGAGCGCACAGAACAGGACCAGGCCACTCCTGACTCACAAGAGCCAGAGGATAACTGGGTCACTCTTCTTTCAACTGAAAGTTAGTTCCCCTCTCCTCTCTAATGAGTATTATCTGGAGTGCACCTACAGAGTGGTTTTTACTGATCTCAACTGTCACTACCTCTGTGATCTTGGGCTAGTCACTTTCAAATGATCTCATGTATAAAATGAGGAGAACAGGTCTTTTAAAATGGTAGGAGCTCAAGATAAGTACTGTGTGTGGAAACGTTATGAACAGTAAAGCCCTCGGTACAGGTAAAGCATTTGCAAGAGAGTTGCTGAAATCAGGGGTTGGCATACTTTTCCTATGAAAACACAGATCGTAAATATTTTCAGTCTTGTGAGCCATATGGTCTCTGTCAAAACTACTCAATTCCACTCTTGTGGTGAGAGCAAAAGAGCCATAGACAAAACTGTAACAAAAGATGTGATTGGATTTGTATCGGGCTATTTGCCAACCGCTGGTCCAGGTTATAAGTGTACTTGGGAAAAGAATAGGCAGAAAATTCAGGACAAGTCAACTTCTTTTCCTGTGTTGAGGATCAAACCCTGGACCTCGTGCATGCTAGGGAAGTGCAAAGCCACTGAGTTACTTCCCCTGTCCAAAAGTAAACTCTTAATAATATCTTTTATTTATGGTTAACCGTGGTTCGAACACCAGACAAGGGAAATTGCAAATATAAAGAATTGGGAACATGCTATTTGAACACTAACATTTGACCCCAGACTAGGAAGATAATATTGTTAAGAGACAGTGCTCTGACAAGTGCCTGGGAATAGAAAGTGAGAGGGTGAGTGCTTGGATATAAGAGATATGCTGTATTTGAGAAAGGAGAAGTAATACTCCATTTATCCCCCATCGGAATTGGGAAGGTCGAAGGAGGCTTCGTGGTCCTCAGTGTGACCCTGTGAACCAACCACCCTATCCTCAGTTGGGTTATTTAACTGATAATGTTTAGAGAAAGTTTGTGCTTTTTCTGGGGAATGTATATTTTCTTTTGAAACTAGTAAAGAGACTGGTGCCCCAGCCCTGGCTCACTTGGGGGAGACCCTAAGTACCATGCCAGGATCTTGGAGTGTAGGAAAATGGAAATCACAAAAACAAAAGCCCTAAAAACACCTAGGAATCACAGGGACGCCTCTGGACTGTCACAAACCATGGAAATAGGGTGTGGAAGCATTTAAGCAGATGTCCAGAGGGCAGGGACCCCTGCTGAAACTTCTGGCAGAAACACCAAATCTATCTGATATAAATGATGATGATTTACCAAACAGTCTTATTTATAAAACAGTTTTACAAAACAGTCAACTACTTTCTGTCAAATTGTTAAAGTTTTTAAAAGGTTACCAACTATTCTTTCGAACATAAAAGTTTTTTAAAAAATATATAACCCACCAGCAATCTTATATGCTTTTGTAGAGATGTATACGAATGTTACCTTTTTGGAATGAAACTGTTTTCTTAAGTGACCAGTTCTTTCTGAGAACATGTTTCTCATGCTTACCCTTGATTACATTTCCAAAAGCCTATTGCTACCTTTGGTTAAAAAGAATAGGAATTAGCATGTAATACTGGGCCCATGAAAGGATGTTCATAGTAACAAAAATCTCCAGATAACCCTTTGCTAGAGTAACGACATACACAAGCGAGTGTTGACGACTCTTAGAATGAACTGTGCTAAGAGTGTCATGGTCAGCTCTGCTCACACATACTGGTGTACCCTTGCCACGCTGCACTGAATTCTAGGCCATAGGATTGGAGTGAACCTCTGCTAATGAAGGTTGAAGAAAACATTTCAGGATGTCTTTATTTTATGTGGAAGACACTGGGATATGGATAAATGACTTCTTTGTAGGAAATAGGTGATTTGAATTTGAGCTTGAATTCTGTGACTTCTTCCTTCTGTACCCATGGTTCGAACTGGATTTCTCAAATCTTCAATTTCACCCTCTGCAGCATGGTAATAAAGCCTGACCTTAGTATATCACCTACTTATTGTGAGAATTTGATGAAAAAAAGGCAGGCAGGAAAAGCTTTGCAGGTTAATATAGAAATAGAAGAGATTTTAAAGCAATATTTGAGATGATATTATAATTAATTGTTAAGTATTTTAAATATGCTTTTATTTTTCACCTAATGGGAGTCAAGCATGAATTAGTACATGTACATTATCAATATATTAATAGCACATCCTAAGCTTTATGGTCTGTATGTGAAGTTTCTTCTCTCAGCATTACTCTGCAAACTGACAATGAACCAAATGACAGCAAATAGGATTTTGTACATCATGTGACACTGTCAATTTCCTCTCCAGGAGCCACCATTGTCCTTCTTCCTCCTTTGTTAACAGTGCCCAAGTTGCATTTACATACCCCTGTCCAGATCTGCTTCTTTATACCCCATTTCAATGATAAATATTGGTTCTTCAAGCCAACTGTAGCAACCCATTTTTCTTTGACAGTTACTAATTAAGGGATGAATGTGTAGCTGAATTAGAACTATTAAATGCATAATGATAACATTTGCTGCTCATGTGCTAGACATGCCACATACTTTCTCAAGTGCTCTGTAAGTGTTAATGCTAAACCCAACAACAGCCTATAAGATAGATCCTATGACTAAATTTTATAAGCAAGGAAATTAAGAACTAGAGAGATAAAAATACTTGCTCAAAGAAGGAAATGGAGTCAGAATACAAACTCAGGCAGCATAGCCTCAGAGCTCTTGTTCTTTACTAGAAGATACTGCTAGGTGGAAGGCTACACAGAGCTTCTGGGAAAGGTCTTCTCACTGATTTAAAGAGAAAGGCAGGAAGGCAGAAGGGGAGGGAAGGAAAGAAGAGAGAAAGAAAGACATGGTTTTAACTATGATATGACCAACAAAATGAAGTAGCTATTCACTATTGCTAAAAATATCTCGAGTCCCAAAACAGGATGTAGGGAACAGGATGGACAAAATGATGCAAGGTACCTTCCAACTCTAGACTGTTACCTTTACTGAAATGCTTGGTTTTTCTTCATTTTTTAAAATATTTTGTTAGTATATGTTCGCGTTATATAATATTATGTTCCTTGTGAGGATTTGGTACATGTACATAATGCATCTCAATTCTTTTTTCACCCCCTTTCCTTCCCCTCCCTCTCCCTTCACTCCATCTCTTGATCCTCTTCCCATTTGAAAAAGATTCATCTCCCTGCTTCTTCTTATCTATATTTTACTCTGCTCTTTATATTTTGGAATTCCCATATAAGAGAAACCATGCAAGATTTAAGTTTGTTTATCTGATTTATTTCACTTAAAATTACGGTCTCAAAATGCATCTACTTTCCAATAAATGACTCAGGTTTATCCTTCTTTATTAAAGAGTAGTACTCCACTGTGTATTAACACACTTCCTTTATCCATTCATCTGTTGATGGACAAACAGTGTAGGCCACTTCCAAGATCCAACTACTGTGAATTGTGCTGTTATAAACATAGGTGTGCGAGTATCCCTGTAATATAATGTCTTTAACTCTTCCAGGAAGATGCCTATAAGAGAAATACCTGGGTCAAATGAAATGCCTACTTTTAGCTTTTGAGGAATCTCCAGACTGAGTTCCATACCCCTCTACATTTTTGGTAGGAATGTAAAATTCTGGGGTTTTTCTATCAAGTAGGATCATTAAAATGGAAAGTCCTAAAATACAATTGAACACCTTTCTTGGGGGGGATTTAAGTATTTAGAAAGAATCTATGAAATATAATCTGCAAGATTTTAGGCAGATCCAATGATTCAGTCAAGAAAATGACATTAAAAATAACTAGAGGCCTCAGGATAAGCCAACTTAATTTTGGAGCTGATTCCTAAATTCCATCCTTAAAGATCAAGCAAAAAGAATTCTGGCCTCTATGAAAACTACATACTTCTCATTTTCCCCATTTCCAGCTTGTAGAAGAAAATAAAAAAGCCCCCCTTCAGGTTTCTCTAAAAATCGTTGGGCCGGGGATTTAGCTCAGTGGTTCCGGCACCTGCCTCACAAGCACAAGGTCTGGAGTTCGTTCCCCGGTACCAAAAATAAAAATAAAAATAAAAATCATTGTCATGTGAACTGGGACTCCTCAAGCAGTGGCCACACATGACTTCTTGGATTACAAACCCTGGTCTGTTTTCACTCACTGGTCACCATTGTGAGTCTCTGACCTACTCACTTTGTGGTGTCTGGCCTTAACTTTCCTGTCTTGCCCTACTTTCCATTCCACCCCCCATGCGTCTTTCTCTCTCTATTTCTCTCTGTCTCTCTTCCTCTCCCTCTCTCTCCTCTCCCTCCCCACTTATGTATGCCCCAGTTTTATTCAGCCATGCTAGGGTGCTCTCCTAACCTCTGACCACCAGACTCCCATTTATATCTTCATCCTACACAGCTTCTGAATATTCCATAGTCAGCCAATGTCCAAAGATGAATTTACTATTTTTTTCCCTAAAAATTGATTTCTCCTGGTATTTTCCTGTCTCAGTTTCCCCATGCTGGGATAATGGCATTCATCCCTTACATCCAGTCAGTTCAATCCCACAGTTTGTTCTTCATTTGCCCCTGCTCCATTTCCTGCCTGACTCCAGGTCTTCCTCTCCCATCTAGGATCCCAAGTCTGTGTTCATACTCTGTGCTGACCACCAGTGTGGCAAGTCTGATGTACAGATGTGATGGTGCTTTCTCAGTTTTTTCCCTTTGTGTGGTTCCTCATTGGTGTGGATGGTTACTTCCCTCAGAATCATGTTTGTGTCCCTTAAGGTGTTGTTTGGTCCTGTCCTGTCCTACCCCATCTGCAGCTGTCCCTCCAGGCACCTGTGAGAAATCACCATTTTTTCCCTATCTCCGCTGTGTATTTATACTGTTTCTTTGAGTGAATTGTTCCCGTTTCCTTATCCTTGGCCTAGCAAATTCATCACTTCTCGAGGCACAGCTTAGGTTGTGCCATCTTTTTCCTTGAACTTCCCACCACTAGGCAGACTTTTAGTCCCCCATTTGCATCTATAAGCATGTCTTGGTCAAGGTGAACATGAGAAAGGCCGATGCTGCATAGAAAGTGGAATGTTTCCCCACTACAGCTCTATAGAAATGCCCAAATCCAAGGACCTAACCACAGTGGAACCGATGTGTCCTTTATGGATATCTTTTCATTTGACCATGGAGAGTGACACTCAATCTCTACTACTCATTTATGGGTAGGGGTGGGAGTAGGGGTGTGGCCTGCAAAGGGACAAAGTCAGCTTCAGACTGGTATACAAGGCAGAAGTCAATGCAGCCAATGTTTTAAGATTTTGATAAAAAGTTGTGACCTAGTAATTTTATATCTTTTTTGATGTGTAAGAAATGTGAGAAGTTTCACTTAGAAATGTGAGGACTAAAATTAAAGCGCTGCCTATATTTTTGTCCTGAAAATTCCAGAAAGGAGCAAAAGTAGAAAAAGGCAAGACTTGAAAAATTTAGTCATTAAGAACTAATAATATTCCAGAACTATTGTTTGGTACCAGAATTCAACCCAAATGTCAAATTATTTTTATAGAAAAGATATAAAATAATAATTTAATAACATTGATCAAGACATCCAAAGAACCAAAGAAGACAGACATATTCACATTAGACATTGTGATTAAATATTTTTTGAAGTTCCTGCTAGTTCAATAAGATAAGAAAAATAAATGAGGTATAAGTGAGAAGAAGGTTATTTTTATCTTAGGATGATTTGATCATTTATGTGAGAAAGAGAATCCACTGAAACTTTGAAACTAATGAAGTATGGTAAGCTTATTGTATGTGAAATGAACGTGTATGTTAAGTATATAGATTTCAAGAGATTCTTTTACGTATAAGCAATAATATAAATTAAAGACTAAAAATGATTGGAAAATATAATGGGAGAAATAAACTCTAGTTGTTATGCTTTGGGATATGAGGTGGATAATAGATAATTCCTAATGAAGAACATTTTTCCCAAAAGCAAAGAAAATGCTAGCATACAAAAGTAAGAGTCATTGAAAAATCATTAGTGAGAATTACACACACACACACACACACACACACACACACACACATATATATCCCTCTAATAAATCTATTCTCAGCAAATGGTAAACCTTTACTGAGAAGTATGATGAATCAAATAAGTGGAGAGACATAGGAACCAGAAGATTAACATTAGAAAAATCTCAATACTTCTTCAAATAATCCTTAAATTTAATGAAATTGAATCAATTTTGATTTTTTTGCTAGAAACTCATAACTGATCTAAGATTTGCATGAAATCAAAATGAAACAACCAAGAAACACAAAATTTTGAGAGATCAGAGTAATGAGTGAAACTATGCAATAAGGTAGCAAAATATGCTGCAAATCTAGTTATCAGCATAATATGACACTGATGCCATCTCCTAAACTTCAATTTTTTCCTTCTCCTTTCTCTACTGTAATTCTAATCTTCTCACAATTATCCTTTTTCACTTATGTTTTCTCAGACCACTGAATTTGGAAGTCACATCCCTTAATATGTTTGCTCTTCTTTTTTTTTTTTTTTTGGTACCGGGGATCGATCTCAGGTCCTTGCGCTTGCAAGGCAGGTGCCAGAACCACTGAGCTAAATCCCCAGCCCATGTTTGCTCTTCTTTTTGGCCATCGATTCCATACTCTTGGCTATATAAAAAATTTTTTTACATGTCCTTCCTCTCACAGAGGTTAAGTTCCTGTGATTTCATCATCTTTACAAATGGTTGTTTTTAATAACCATTAGTGACAGAAGGCAATAGGAGATTTAATAACATAAGGATGCCAGAGCATCAAAGTTAGGTCCAAGGATGAGCAACAGCAGCAGCCCCTCAGAGCTTAGAAATGCAGAATCGATATTAACTTAGTATATCCCAGATATACCAAATCAGAAGATATGCTGAATCCAGAGCTGCATTTTTAACATGATGCTCACATGATTTGTATGCACATTAAATTTTGTGAAGAGCTACCCTAAAGAATTTCACGGAAAGGAAATATTTCAGAACTCTCCTGAAGCAATCATGCATATTTGGATATCTTCCTGTGTGGCAAACAAATAGACTTATTCCAATGTTATATTTCCTTGATAGGCAAAAATTTAGTGACACTAGAAAGCACATGAAAGAAATGTGAGTGCGGGCAATGGGATAAGTTTACTGAGAAGGCAGACAGAGGACATGTGTACATGGGGATTGTGGGAGTGGCAGTTCATAACTTGAAAATGATTCAATATCTGGTATGGTTCTATAAAGAGAAGAAATCTGCAATTTCTCTTCCCAACACTGCTATGCACTAATACATTGTTCTTTACCATCACCTGCCTAATCTACATTTTAACTTGGGCTACTCTGATCTCACTTCCAGTTCGTCATTTGCTTGACAAAACCAGTTCTTCCACATGAGCTCTCCATTGTTTTCTTTCTTTTTTCTTTTCTTTTCTTTTTTTTTTTTGTACCAGGGATGGAACTCCGGTCCTTGTGCGGCACCACTGCTGAGCTAAATCCCAGGCCCTCTCCATTGTTTTCAATCCCAGCCTCAGCACCACCCACCCAAGAAAGAGGGGGTGTGGCTTGCTGGCAACACAGAACCAGAACGAGGCTTTCTGAGACACTTGCTGGCTGTGCCGTCAAGGAACACAAGTAGCACCAGTTATATAGCAGGGGTTAAACAATTGAACCTTCAAGAAATGAATCAAAACATAACTATTTGGACAACCTTTATTATCCCAGGTCCTTCCACCAGTTTGTAGTCAATTCTCACCCACATCTTTGTGCTACAGTGCCCTCTACCCTGGGGGCTCCCTAAATCCATTTTTCTTATTATTATGTCACCATCATAACCATAACCACTTCATCCATCAACTATCACAGTAAAATCTGAGATATTCCTCCAGTCTCTTTTCATTGATTTTCCTTCTAATCTCTAAGTAAATTGTTACATTCTACTATTGCCTGAAGAATTAATCCAATCCTTTACTCTGGCATTCTACTTGCTTCTTTTTTCTTTAATTTTTTTTTTTAACTGGGGATTGAACCCAGGGCCTTAGCACTGAGTTATAACTCGGGTACTTTTTTATTTCTGATTTTGAGACAGGGTCTCTGTAAAATTTGTAATCCTCCTTCCTCAACCTCAAAAGAGTGCTGGTGTCAATAGCATGCACCACCATACCCACCACATTCAATTCTTTTTCTGCCAATGTTTCATGGCTTTCCAAAAGGAACTTTCTTTTGAGTCAAGATGATTTCTTCATGCTTCTTTACAATACATTCCCTGCCAGAATCTCTTTCCCCAAAGTGAAATGTCTTTCCCTCTCATATCTGCCCATCAAATCATTACATCTCTCTTTTCCAATGAGGCATGATTCTTGACTACTCTTTTTGGACATGGTTCGTCATTGATTCATTCCTGGGTATACCCAGTGATGTCTCCTTAGAATTATCATGGAAGATATGATCTATAATACCTAAACTTTGTGTTCCTTCCAAGTATATCCCTGTGTGCATGTGTTGTGTGTATGGGTAAGTGAAAGGGGCAGACAAAGCCAGCATGAAAGACTCTCTACCACTAGCAGTGATGTAATATTGGCCAATGTGCTTCCCCTTTCTGAGTCCCAGTTTCTTTATCTGTAAAAAGTATTTATCTACAGAGTAGAGATAATCACATAATTTGAAAACATTATAACAAGGTTCCTGGAACATAGAAAGTACACAGTAATGTAGATTCTTTCCTCCTGAGCTTCTTTGTTATGATTAAGGCTAGTTTATAATCTTAAATATCTCAGTAGATCAAAATATACATTTATTCATTGGTACATTGATAAAGACTAATGTTGGATAGCAATATATACTTTCCACTGAAGGATTTTAGGGCCAAATTTTCTACTCCTTTTGGACAAAGGAGTAGACTCTAGACACTTTTTTTTCTAAAAGGTAGATGTTTTGGAAAGTATATTAAACAGAGAGTGATAAAAGATGGACAATGTGTATTAGGGATCTGTCTTACTATATCTCTGATAACGTATCTTGTAAGGGAGTGTATTATTATCATTAAAACTAAACTGAAAATGGAATATGTTGTAAAGAAGCATCACTGTGTGATCACAGACAGATGGCTTAGCCTTTGTCTCCTCATTTCACAAGGAGATGAGACCACATGAGTGCCATTGTCCCTTGGAAGTCTACAAGGATATGGGTGCTTTGCTGTGGAATACTGAGATTGCAGTGACTCCTTTATCTTTCATCTGTGTAGCAGCCCTAAGAAATAGCCTCCTTTTAAATAACAAATCAGGATAAGATTTTACTTTTGGATTACTGAAGACTAATTCAGCCAATTGTAAGATGTTATGTTGTAACTAATTACCAGTATTACTAAACTCCAACATTTTCACATTAACTGCGAAAAAGTAGGATCTCCTTATTATAGTTGTAAGTGATAACAATATTTAGTCTTACTTTACTGTACTTTGGAAAAAAGACAAGTTATTATATAGAGGTTGAGCAATTTACTCAAAATTGGTAGCTTACTGGCCAAAATATAATCCATAAATTTCCTAATTTCTGTTCTCAATTTTAGTAAATGTTACACATGGCCTTTGAGGTATTAGAATTAGATTACTACATGACAATCATCAAGTATGGCAAACTTCAAATAGGGTACTATCACTTTTTATTCACTAATACAAAAAAAATATTTGCTATTGGGTCTCATGCATGTCTTGACTTGATAGGTGATGTGATGTTTAAAATGCACGCACACATGTGTCTAGAAAATCATCAGCCATGCTCTAGGTGATGCAAGATGTGAATGCATGTCTGCACTTGTCTTTTGACACAGATTTGTTAGTGTGTGTGTGTGGAAAAGAGAGGGAGGGAGGAACAGAGAGAGAGAGACAGAGAGAGAGAGAGAGAGATGACATTTTTCTCATCCATCTGTTCTTTCCAGGAACCAGTGGAAGCCTGCTTATGGTTACTCAGTAGCTATGGCTATGTCTACTGCTCAGTATCCTGTGGGTTGGGAATTGCAGGTGGTCTCCAACAACAGTTTGCGTCCCCAGGCTTCCATAAGAAACTGCTGAACTTGCTGTTCCATTGCTCCCAGCCCAGAGGTAGGAGCATCCGGGCCATAATTCCAGTGCTCCCAGCCCAGAAGGGGCTTACGGGCTGCCGTTCCACCACTCCCAGCTGAGAGGTAGGGACTTCTTGGCCGCCTGTCCACCGCTCCCAGCTCAGAGGAGGTGAGCCATGCGGGCACCAAGAGCACCCCCACCCCCACCCCCTGTCAAAATGAGAAGACATGTAAACAAGTCTCAAAACCAAGCTTCCAGATCACCTACAGCAACCCCAAAGGGAAATGAGATGGAACATTCTGATACTCAACCACCTAGACTCCCTGAACTGGCAACAAAAGAGGATCTGGGAAAAATGAAATCAGAAATAATTTCTCAGATAACAGCAGAGGTT